>CP092096.1:20240000-20450000 GCA_029203775.1 Neoneuromus ignobilis | reverse complement strand
TTTGCCCATCTATGGCTTTTATCTTGAGTGTCGGGCGTCGAAAACTAATCTTTTTAAATACGTATGAATTAAAACAAACAATTCACAAAAAAATCTTACAAATAATATTAAAAAAAAATCATACATTCTTGATATAAGATGTTTTATATTAATACAAAGTTCAATTTTATACTTTTTTTATATAACAGGAATATAAATTTTGGCCTATCTTAGTATTAATTACTTTCGAACGAAACTCTTAAAAGGATAAATAATACTCAAAACGTTGCTATTATTCAACCTTCTTTTTTGATATATGCCTAGTAAATAAATTTTAAATTTTCATATAAAAGAAACAATATAATTAATAGAATCGTACAAATTCATTTAATTATTTTATATTTAGAAAACAATTTAATTAGTACCATTATTTTGAGTAGATTCATAATAACTAACTTTTCTATTAAAAAAAATTATTTAGAAAAAAGAATAATCTCTTCTAAATTCACAATTTAGTTTCTATTCGGATAATTCTGGAATAACTAAAACAGAAATTAATTCGAAGAATTGTAAATATAGAAAGTATTATAAGTAAGAATTGTTAAATATAGAAAATAGTACAAGATATTGAGAGTAATTTCGATGATTATCTGTATAAATTATAATCAATATTGAAACTAGAAACATATGTAAAAATAATGAATAAAAAAAAATCATAATTATTATATTTACAACTTATAGGCGTATTTTTTTTTAAAAAAAAATATATCTAAATAAAATGAACATAACTCATTTTTTTGTACAAAAAGTTCACTTGTAATTGTATGTTGGTTGAGATATTACAAGAACAAAAAGTATGTACATTTATTTATGGAATACATATGTTACAAAAACCTTTTTTTTAATCGTGAATCATCTGAAAAACATATTTTATTGTCTTGAGATACTTAACATTATTGTTATAAGCTATTAAATGTATGTATATATATATATATACACACATGGGTAGTATAGTGATATGCATCACCACTTGTCATGGGGAGATTGCGTTCGATTCCTAGTCTGAGAGTCCCTCACTTTTAAAGGGTTGGCATGGGTTGACAACCTCATTTTGTAAAAGAAAACATCTGTCGAGAAATATTGACAAGAATGGCTTTATTGAGATGCATTGTCAGAGAGGCTATAGCTTTACAAAAGAGCTATGTAATGTCTAGTGTCAGAAAGAAGAGAGAGAGTTTTATTAAAAAAAATAAAAGGTTTTAATTAAAAACACATAAAAACAAAAACATTTAGAACGTGTTATTGTATTTTTTAAAGAAATAACAATTAAATGAATAATTAACAATTTTTTATGGTCCTTTTTATATCTGTGTTCGATATTTTATCAAAACGATGTATATCTATATTGGTGTGTGAATTTTTATCACAATTGAATAAATCTGATCCATATCTTTCTATTTTTATCATTTACCGACTAGAAACTTATCGGAATACCACACCCAATAACAACCAATTTATGTAATTGAAATCATAAGACTAACAACTTCCTAAAATCGAATTTGATGTTTTTAATTTTTTTTTTTTATAGTCATCAGCATTTAAAATGGTTTTTCTTTAAAGGAACTCCCGTCGGTCCATCCGAATGTTTACAAATGTTCAATCCGAATTTCGATAATGGATGACAATCGCTTCTCGGGTTTCCCCATTTGCCACGAAAACGCATCCAGGGCGGATACGACGTCTCTGTATTAATAACAACGACGTTTTTCCAAGTGTACCATGGCGTGCCGTATCCGTTCAGGTCGTAAAGTCTAGGAACTTTGAAGAATTTATGTTTACCAGGAGAACTCCACAGTCCATGAGATCCTTGTGCTGCGAATAAAACGGGATGAGTTTCGAATATGCTGACGGTTTTAGGGAATGTCGCTTTTTGGATAATGCTCTTTCTCGGCTCTTGTCTCAGAAATACGAAATGGTGGTTGAAATTGTCGTATTTATAATAAGCTCCGGTGTCGTGCACCGAGACATACATCAGATCTGGATGTTCTTTACCGGAGAAAGATAAACTCATATGCTCCCAGTCGCCGACATGACTTCCGTATTTTCGATATTTCCCTAAACATTTGTTAAATAGCACGGGTATTGGAAATGGGCCTAGCATGTTTGTATCGATTGTACATAACGTTTTTCCTTCACTAAACGGATAAAACATCCAATAAGTTACGTGAAAATGTAAACGAGATCTTTCAAACATTCGATATAATGACATGTAGCTAAATGAGTTAGAATCATTTTCGGATTTTTTTATATTACAGAATGAAACAACAGCGTATATCGGCACTGATGTATATTTAGGATTTTGGCCGTATAAAAATGAACGTTTATCTTCAAGAAGTTTATCTGAAAAATATTCACAAGTCAATCATTTTAATTTAAAATGATTTTTCATATCGAAAATATACTAAAGATTTAAATGAATGTTTTAAATTACTAATTTCATTTCTTACCTAGACATTGAACTAATATTACATTTCTTAATGATAATAATAATTAACATCGTATAATTTTATGATAAAATTAACAAGACTCATTATTCTAATTATTATTTGTTGTTTTTTTTCTTTTATTAATTGTATGTAATTTATTTCTTTGTATTTATGTAGTTATTAGATTATAAAAATAATGCTTAAATTAAATTAATATTGAAAAATTGATATTTTTATTTTGTTATATCTTTTATAATAATAAAAAAAACACATATTGTTAATTTATTTTTAATGTATTATAATGATATACCAGTTTTTAAAATAAAAAATCGATAAAAAATTAATACGTGTATTAAATAAAAAACTGATTTGATTGCAAGTTGTACAAATTATGCAATGGTGAATTATTTATAGAGTCGAGTCAACTGTGGTAAATTACATTTTGTTGAAATTAAACAACAATCTTCGAATTTAATAATAAAAATGAGGTATGTCCTTCATCTCTATTAATTTTGATATTACTGATTAAGAAAAGATGTCATTACTAACATTTACCAAAATAATGTTTTATCTCTATCATATTCCTTAGATATTTCTGGACTATTATTTAATATAACGCATTTAAAAATATAAAAGAAAATTAAATTATACGAAAATGAATATTTAAAAAAATACTGAAAGAAAACAAGACCAACACATACTAAATTATTTAATTTAATCGTTGCAGATATTTTTTTCTTACCTACATTACCACGCGTGGCTAAATAATAACATTCTGATAATTTTCCTTCGGGAATTTCTGTTTGTGTTTTATTCGAATCGCATTTACTAAAAGGTGTTACTCGTAATAAAAATTCAGGTACGCTAGTCGGAAAAAATATTTCGTCTGGTGATAGCCAAATTAAAGGCGCCCATCGTCGTACAATATCTTCTACTAAAATGAAATAAAAACGAATAAATAATAACAAACAATTCATTATTAATTTTAAACATGTCTATATAAAAACATTTTTTTATACTGTTCGATAATGGATATCGATTTATAAATAAAATAATAAGTTTGCTAACTTACTACATTACTTTTTTGAATTAGAATCGATACTAAATTATTAGATTGTTAAAACTGTCTTGTATCGAATAACAATTTAATTTTTGTATGCATATAATAAATAATATTAATGCAATCAATATTATATGTGAAGGAGAAGAAATAAATAAAAATAATTATTGAAATTATTCAATGCTTTAAATTTATAATCATCTGTTTATATTTCCATGCTAAACAAATAATTTAAATAATATGTCTTCAATCAAATTGTAAACAGAATATTAACAAAGAGTTTATATAAAATAAAGCAGCATACAGGATTTTAGATAAAAAGAGTAGATTGATAAAACGAAATAAACAAAAATCTAAGTATTAACACATTTCATGTTATTGAACCGTGCAGCTATTCGACGAAAAAATGAATTGTATAGCTAAAAAAAATCACAACTCCGTAAAAATCAATGTTTTTACGGTTCCTTGACACAGGAACGCCACGCTATTTTTAGTAAACGAAAATATTACAACAGGGTAGATTTCTTCGCCAATAAGAATAGCGAATGCTAATCACACGTTCGTGTTAAACGCATTTCATGTATTTTCTGTCACGATATTATCGTGAAACTTTCAAAGTGCATGTGAAAACATGTATACACTATCCTGGATACGAATTTAAGCAAATGACCCCACGACTTGTTATAATCTGTTTGCGAAATTCTTATAACACTCCAAAGAATTAAAACAAGCTTAGTGTACAATTGTGATTGATGATGTACGGGGGTATATTTTTTTTACAAGTGGGTATATTAGAACATTGTCAAAGAGAAAAATATGATTTTGATTTGATTTGAAGAGGAAATAAATTGTTTTATTATTATTTACAATGTTCCAACAACAATATTGTTTATTTCCTTACCCGTGACCAAATACTGCTTCTGTATGGTCGGCATTAGAGCAATGTTGTTGAGCATAGTTTCAGGCATCCGTGTCGATTTTAGCTCAATCGCAAATCCAGAAAACGCAATGAGTAAACATAAGATGAGTTCCAAATAACAACTCGATGCAATCGCGGAAGCCATTTGTTGGATTCAAGCACATTAAATGTGTTCGACAAAAGCATGACGAATATTTCGTTGAAATTATTTATCATTTGCATGCGCAAGTCAAGCGATTTTTATTTATAATAATACTTCTTAAGTCGGATATTTAGAGTTCACGCCAGTATCCTGAAATACAAATGTCTTAAATGTAATCAAAATTCGTATACATGTTTGACTTTAAAGACCGGTATTGTGTTTATTATAAACTGAAATTCGTTGTTTAATTGATAAAGAAAATAATTGAATTTTTTCGTGTATTTAAGACCTTAAGTCTCATAATAAAAAAAATATTAAAAAATGTAAAAAAAATAATCGTTGATTATATACAACATATATATATATATATATATATATATATATATGTGTGTGTGTGTATTTATATATATATATATATATATATATATATATACATACACTCAAAATCACATAAGTCATGGCACACATGAGTAACATAAGCAATTTATTGATATAATTCGATGAAGTCGTTAAATTAAAAAAATATATTTAATTGAAAATAAATATAATATTCATTATATTTATTTTCAATTATACATTTTTTTAAAAATTTAACGACTTCATTGAATTATATCAATAAATTGCTTATGTTACTCATGTGTGCCATGACTTATGTGCGTCAGTGTATATATAATTGTATGTGTAATAAATTGAAATGTGTATAAAATTACCTTAAGAATCTATAATTATCCAACTAATTATACATTTTTCAAACAATTTCGCATGCATATTATTCGCTGATACACTTTTCCGATAACCACTATCGATTCAAAATATTTAAGCTCGCACTACAAAAGAACCGGTTCCATTGATTAAATATTCAAATAATAGTTTTGGTACATTTAACAAGAAACTATGCAAAATAGACGAAATCTGACTAAAATGTGCTCGTCCAGCACAGCCACATGCATTGATCAATTATCAGTTTTGAACAATTGCTTCGATCGATTTAAAATATAGAATACTTTAAGTAATATGATGATATTCTTGTTAAACTACTTCCTAAAGGTGTGACCTAGACAGTCACTCCGAGTGTCCAACATAACGGGTTAGTGACACGATGCAATAACGATGATTTTATCACATTCCATTATGTAAAATTATAAACTGTCAAATGTGGTCCATTTTAAAAATATGCAGATGTTGTTGATTCAATTTTTTCCCACATTAAAAAAAAAATGATGAAAAAGGTCCATCGAGTACAGATTAGAACGTGCTACATTATTGGAAGTTTTGATACAAGCTTTCACAAAAAAACATTATTATGAATAGTATCAAGAATGAAAATATGGAAGGAAAAATTTACTTTGTACATATATCCGCGTTATAAAAAATTATATAAGAATGATTTCTAATTATTGATAATTAATTAGCATTTGGATACAAACATTATAAGTAGATGTTATCTGTATATTAAAACATAAAAAAGAACTTATCATTAAAAATAGATTGAAGTGTAATTGTATTGTAGAAATTAAGTTAAATAATTAATCGAAATACATATATTCATTTTAATTTATATTATATAATACATATTAAGACTGGATTACACATGATTTAAAGGGAGGAGAGTAATGAAAATAATTACATAGGTACGTACAAACAAACACACATATAAATAAATATATATATATATATATGAAACACTAAATAATCGAACTTAAAAACGCATTATAGTTTTTGCTTAATTTTACTTTCATTTTTGATTCTAGAAAGTGTTCGAAATAAAGAAGTTCTATAAAACAAAACCGCGATGTCTTTTGCGGTTTTAAAAACGATGATATATATTATAAAAATATTCACTTCATTACGAAATCTATAATCACTTGTTATTTCTTTAGTGTTACAAGAAAACACTTCCGGTGTGTCTTGTTACACTAACATACTTTATTATTTGAACACAAATTTCGTTTTGTTTTCTTTTTTAACGGCTAATATGTTATATAAATAGTGGATAACGAATGGTGTATTCGAACAATCGTACTCAATATTTGCTTTTTGTTATTACATGGATATCGAATTCATAATGTGTGTATACTTTTAAATATATATAAATATATATATATATATATATATATATATATATATATATATATATATGTAAGTATGTATATATGTAAAAATATCACTCCAGTATAAACGAGAAATTCTAGTTTCTTTACTTGCAGGTCATTTTAGTTACTTTTTATTGCATTCTTTGAGAAACGTTTTTTTTTTAAATCGAGAACTGTCCTATAATCTTTCATAATAAATTGAAGAGAAAAAAACGTTATCAGTTAATGCTTGTAATTGTAAAAAAAATATCGAACCAAACAACTTACCACACACTTTATAAAAATAATTGTATTGGAATTGTATTTATATATTTTGTATAATATTAAATTTTCAATAAAAAGGTTTTGTTTTGAGTATCATACATGGTACCAATTATTTTCATTTTTTGTTGAATAATTGACGATTATTTTAATTAAATTGGATTGGTTAAAATTCCAATACTAAAAATGGAATAGATCTATGAGTATCAAGAGAATCGAGATCTATTTACATCTAACATATTATGTTGTCAAGTATCTCCCTTCCGCTTTTTTTTTTCTTTTTTTTTTGTACATAGCCGCGAAATTCAAAAGACAAAAAGGCGGAAGGGAGATATTTGACAACCTAATATTTTCCAAATGAACCGATTACCGAGTTCTAAACTTAAATTCATATTATGAAAATGTGGTATATACATTATAATTAAATTAATAATTGTTACAGGATAAACAAGTAATAAAGAAATTTATCAAAAAAGAAATAACCTACAACGACATCAGTTTAATTGAAGAAGAAACGATTTTATCATTCGTCTTATTTTTCAACATGATATTTTTTAGCACATTTCTTTTGAAGATAATGTTATCGTCATCATAATAATATAAACAACAAACAGTGAACAGAAGATATTTATTGAAATTCTTAATCAACTTCTATATGTTATGATTCTTTTATGAATAATTAATAATTTTTGTCAAATACAATAATATGTATTGATTCTGTTATTAAACAATGGTTAATCGTTTTCATATAAAGACATAAATAATTTAAATAATGCAGATATGACAGTTTATAAATTTAAATATATTATTACAACAATTATAATTTAAAATTTATATAAAAAAAACATATAAATAGAGATGAATTTGTTGTTCAATATAAATAATGATTAATTCTTTCTATAAAATTCAGGTTTAATCCAATATTTACTTCTAGATGTTATGATTATTTTATGAATAATTAATAATTTTTGTCAAATACAATAATATGTATTGATTCTGTTATTAAACAATGGTTAATCGTTTTCATATAAACACCTAATTAATTTAAATAATGCAGATATGACAGTTTATAAATTTAAATATATTATTACAACAATTATAATTTAATAATATAAAAAAAAACATATAAATAGAGATGAATTTGTTGTTCAATATAAATAATGAATAATTCTTTCTATAAAATTCAGATTTAATCCGAATATTTATTATTATTAAGGACACTCGAGATATACTCACACCATTATTATTTAAAATGCTTAAAATATTTCACTAAACAAACAAAAACACTAATCACTAAACAGAATATAACTTTAAATATATATATATATATATATATATATATATATATATATATATATATATATATATATATATGTATATAATATTTTTAATAGAAAATTGTAAACAGTATACACATATTTATTTTTTATACATACAACATTTAAAACACAATACCATTGTTAAATTACTTCTTTTGAATGTTTTTAATTATATTCGATTAATGAGCTTTGACAAAAAATGTATCCATTGGTAATGATTGGTAATAACAACTGAAGCATTATTATATAGTTTGAAGTCAGATACTTTACTGTTCATATTGAATTGTTGGTCCATCGCCAATGAGAACTCTGATATTGCAAGCAGATTGGCAGAGGTTTAATTTCTAAGAGGGGGATTTGCTTAAGTAAAAGTGACTTAATTTATATATATATATATATATATATATATATATATATATATATATATATATATATATATTTGTATGCATGTGACCATAATTATTTTAATTTACAAAAAACTAGTTTCATGAACATATTTTTATATTTGTTAAAATGCAAACATGTTTTAGGACCTACTTGAAAATGAATAAATTAATGAACTTTATATCAATGAATTATATTACTCTTTAAAACAGTAAAAGTGTCTTAAAAATATTTAATATATTTAAATAAATACACATTCATTTGTCTCAGCGGACTATTTCATAATAATAAATTTAGATTTTCATAAAATCATCCCACACCGCCACTTTCACTGCAAACGATGTGCGGAAGTGTACCACTGAGAGTCATCGTGGCGCTTTAGATTACGAAAAATCAAGGTCTTATATGACATGGTTTCTTCATTTTAGCTACAGTTTCAATATATATATATATATATATATATATATATATATATATATATATATATATATATACATATGTGTATGTGTACCTGTATTAAGAGAAAGTGTTGAATTGAATTCGATTCGTTACATTATTACCAATGTATTACAAAATCTACTTATACCAACAAGATATACAATTAAATGAAATTGGTACATCTTTTCATGAACTGTAATAGTAAACTGTTAAAACTAAACTTGTAAACAAATGTATCGCACAATATCACTTTCACTCGTTTTTTGTATCCGTTTTACATCATTCGCATTTTTAATTTAAATCCGTATGACTAAGCAGATATTTACGAATTTGAATCTTTATCATAATAAAGAAAGTTGTTATATAAGAAATATAATCTCCGCAATCCGCGAATTAATCTCGGAAACATTAATTATTGAATCATCTAATTGGTTCTCAGATGTCAAGGGCTCTGAAAATTATTATGATGTGTAGAAAGTTTTCTTTTTTATTCGTGATTTCACGAAATTTATCTTTAAAATGTGTTACGAATGTTTAATTTTGTATAGTTAGTCATTAAACAAAAATAAAATGCTGTAAATAATCATGTATATATATATATATATATATATATATATATATATATATATATATATATATATATATATATTATAAAGATCTAGGAAAAGATCAATGGATAAATGGGACAGGGACATAAAAAAATTAGATATAATAAAATGTGTAAAGAGTATGTGAAGTATAAATGGACGGAATATATTGTCATAAAAGAAGTGCCAATATATGATATAATGAAAATAATTGATTGAGAATCGAGAATCAGAAAAAGATGTGTTTGTAGCTAATTTTAAGTCAAATTTCATATGAAAAGAATTTCATTTTTTTCCTAATAAATACATTTGGGATATTATTTTATTCACTACACAGGGACGCGTCTTTTAAGAATTAAGAGTTCCTCCAAAGGTTCAGTTTCCAGTTAAATTTCTTAAAATAATCATACAAATTGAATAAGAAGTATTCATAAATTATTTTTTAAAAACAGGAATACGTCACTATTTTTAGTAAATTATTAAAAATAACAATAAATTCAAATAATCTAGCAATATTTTTTGTAATACTAATGAATAATTACAAATAATACATGAGTGTATATATTTATATAAATGTGTGTGTATGTATGTGCAAATATAAATTATTTTCTACTTCTTGGAAAGACATTTATGGATAATATATTTTCATTCCTCACAAAGAAATCAAACGTTTCTAATTCGATACTATTTTAATGTACACTTAAGTTCAGAAACTACTTTATTCGATGTTAAAACCTCATTAAGCAGAAACATAAGTTTCCAGCCATGTGTTTTACGTTGAATTGCTGAAGGTCAAGAATGGTTAACAAATGAACAGGACAGGAATTACTAAAAATAAATAAATTACATTATATTAGGTTGGCAAGTATCTCCCTTCCGCTTTTTTTTATATATTTTTTTTGTACATAGCCGCGAAATTCAAAAGACCAGAAGGCGGAAGGGAGATATATATATATATATATATATATATATATATATATATATATATATATATATATATATATAATATATATATATATATATATATATATATATATATGATTTTTCAATATTCTTAATCTTTTTTGTAAACTCCAGCAATATCTTCAAAGATAAATCAAAATCAATTCAGATGATAGTCACATAAATAAAAATACTAAAAATATAAACTGTATGTTAAAATATATAAAAAACATTAATTTAGTCAAGATATTTTGTAAGAAGAAAATGATTAAATGGGGTTCATTAAAAAAATATTTTTTTATAAAAAGGCAAGGAAAGAGAAAATTAAATAAACAATATTATTTCAAAATACGTTTATTATTTGGAAAGTTTTGGGAGAGGTCTTCATCTAACAGTAAATAAAAAGAAGATGATGATACATATGCAAAATTTGTTTTACAATGTTTTTTCCATTTCAGTAACTTTCCAATTCTTGAAATTTTCAACAGATTATTATATAATAATAAGACTTGTATGTACAATTGTTAACAATCGCCTTGCACGATTTTTTACAATTATTTCGAATGGGGTCCTGTCGTTCGTCGCTCATAGACATTACAAACCGGTTTGTGAATTAACTGTGCATTTCAATTAATGATCTGCGTGGCATCCTGACATCACTGGATAACCAGTGGTGAATCTTTTGGCGTGGAAGAGTACATCAGGTCGGAGTATTACCAGTGCAACCCCGTACGACTAGTATCAAAAACTTTAGTGCATTTTGAATAAAAAAACAACGGAAAGCAATTTTTAATCAGGTGAGTCATGTACTTGCATTTAATACAATTTATATTTGCAAAAATTATGTGTTTTCAATGAAACAATCGACAATTAGAATTAATGACCTCATCGAATGAAAGTTTATAAACATTTTTTTACCATGTTATCATTTTTACATCATTTAATACAATGGAATTATAAAACGTTAATTCGTTCTTATGATGGTTTCTTTGTGTTCAGAAAATTTAAGTAATAAAAATATAGAAATTAAATTACTGAAATAAATGTAATTGTTTCAATAAAAAAAATTAAAGTTTTGCAAGTCGAGAAATAAAATTTGTACTTTTAACGTAGTGAAAACGTTACATCTTTAAATACCAGAAGAATATATTTTCTTTATTATAATTTATGTGAAATATTCGTATTTATAAATATTATATCTAAAACTAACTTCAACAATACATTACATATTTAATCGTATTACAAATTTAATCTTTTCAAAGCATAACATTTTAAAAATTATATATATATATATATATATATATATATATATATATATATATATATATATATATATATATATATATATATATATATATATGCACACAACATATATCTGCGTATTTTTATTTATTTCTAAACAGTTCGTTAATTAACGAACACCTATTGTTCACTAATTAACAAAAGAAATGGACAATATGTGATTCTTAAACCGTTTCATATATTGTTATATTACTAGAATTATTTAATGAAAGAAGAAACATTTTATAAAAAATAACAATCTATTCGATTATATATAAGGAAAAAAACATTTAAATACCACTTTGCTTATTACAAAACAAGAATTAATAAAAAAGGTATAAAAATTCTGCTACAAATAAGTTTTTTTTAAAAAAAAGATGTATATTTTAATAGCTTTTTATTGATGTTATATCAATTAATTATAAAGATATAATTTCATTTAAAATAATTATCTATAAGGAACTACTAATTAAAAAACTATTCAAATGAATAAATACAAAAAAAGTACTTATTACGAAATACTATTAAATAACAGTTTTCATTAACATCAAATTTATTTATTACAAACATTTATTATTTCATTCTTCGATTTAAAAATAAATATATGCAGATACAAGATAAATAATTACGTTTTTTAATAATTGGTACAATTTTTAGTACGAGAAATAATAATTTGACATATATTAAATAAATAAATTAAGTCAATGTTAATGATAAAATAAATAAATGATAATTGATTAGCAAATGTATATTATTTAGATAAACATAATATCATTTAAAACATGCACATGTCTTCATTGCATAATAATTACATTATTTTTTCCAATTCATTGAGAACACAAGTAAATATTTATATATTATGTTGTCAAGTATCTCCCTTCCGCTTTTTTTTTTTTTGTACATAGCCGCGAAATTCAAAAGACAAAAAGGCGGAAGGGAGATATTTGACAACCTAATATATATATATATATATAAATACGTTTTGACTAGTTAAAATAATTCTGTCAAATATTTTATCAACAATCGCATCTCTCAACTCCATTTTTACTGTTAAAAACACATTTGTGTATTAAATAAATTATAATAAATACGTATGTTAGTTTTATTGTAGTAAATTGAAAATGTTTACATAGCTGACAATAGTTGAAGAATAAAGCATTTGACCTAATTTTTGACACATTATATATATATATATATATATATATATATATATATATATATATATATATATATATATATATATATATATATATCCAAAAACGATATTTTAACAGAACCAGAAATATTTTGTATATCGTTTAATAATATTGATTTTAAGTAAATTATAGCATTTACCTTATGAATTATAAAAATATACATATATTCTATGACATCGTACATTTATTTTTTATCACAAAACATGACATTTTTCAAATTATTTTTATTCATTAAATGTATATATATATATATATATATATATATATATATATATATATATATATATATATATATATATATATATACACCAGAGATATAAGAAAATTGGTCGAAAAAGACGGAAAGAGGAAGGCAATGGAACGGTGAAAAAATACCTTCATCCAGTAATGGATAGTAAGAGGCTGATGATAATTTATTATATATATATATATATATAAATAAACAAAAATCATTATGGAATGGCGACCAAAACATAAAAAGATAACAAGAAAGAGATTCTATTTGAAATGGAAAAATGAAACTATATAGCAAAATGAATGTGAGGGTTGGATGAGATTAGGAAAGAATAGAAGAATCTTTGGAAAATATTTAAAAATAGTTAGCGACATTTCATCAAATGTCGCTAACTGTTTTTAAACCTCATCAGTTTTCGCCCAGTAATGGGCTAATATAGATTTTTATGATATATATATATATATATATATATATATATATATATATATATATATATATATATATATATATATTGGATGACCATATATATATATATATATATATATATATATATATATATATATATATATATATATATATATATATATATATATGGTCATCCAAATGTATCGCCTAAATTTGTGTTTTATTAAAAAAAAACTATACACATGTTTCTTTTTAATAAAACACCAATCTATGCGTCACATTTGGATGATGCTGTATAATATACAGTATACATTACGGATGAAAAGAATAAATGTACAATAATTTGATCGAATTCTGTCCATACATTGTACTATATTTGTCGAATTTTACATTCGCAAATTCATATTAATTAAATATGTAATAAAAAATTAAATTCTGTAGATTCCTTATCTACAATATTATCAGTTTTATTAAATTGCAGGGATTACAATATTTATGTACATTTTTATTTTGCAACTATTGTTAATATAATATATTTGATTATTGCACTTAAAAATAATTGATGCTTGAAAACATTTTATTTCTCGTAAAACCATAAAAAAATATAAAAATATATGTATTTCCCATAGCGCATTTCCGTTTCAAACACGTTTACTTAAAAACTCATTCTAATTATAGAACTGTACAAATAAATAGTTCATTGAACTTTTTTGTTCCATTGGTAAGTTAATGACCGTATAAGAATATAAATATGTATATAACTAATATTTTTTTTATTTGCAGTATTCTAAATCATTAGAATTATTCTTTTAAATATAAAATTATATCATTCTCATCAAATCGTATATTATTTAAAAAAATATCCCAGCATTAAACTATTAGATTTTATTATCAATTCTATATAATTTTTATATTTTTATGATAGTTGTTAAACAGTTTCTTTGAAATGATTTAAAAATAGTCATTTTTGTTGATGGACTAATTTGTTTCTATGTTGAAAATTATAAAATTGTTGAAACATTATAGAATATAAATATTTTTTTCCAAATTATTTATTTACTTTAATTACTAAAAGACATTAATATTTTTTCGACATTTCATTTATAGTTATTACACATAATAGTATTTTTTGTCATATATATATATATATATATATATATATATATATATATATATATATATATATATATATATATATATATATAAAAGAAAAATCAATATCAATATTAAATTTAGTAATTTTCAATAAATCCTATTATTTTTTTAGTATTAACTGATTATGTACTGATATTTTTATTCTTGTTTTGTTATTCCTCTTTGTTACATACATATTTAACTATTCTTAAATTTTTTTTTATTTAAATATAAAATATTTTAAGACAAATATTTATTAGAATTTCGAATTTATTTTATTAAAATTTGTAATAAACGTGTTAACGAATTTATCAAAAATAGTACATAAGTTCTAAGAAACTAAATAAAAACGAATTCACCTATGAATATTTTTATATTTTCATTCCCTTTGAATATTTTCATTCAATGTACGATTTCGTTAATTTATAAAATGGTACGCTAAATAAATGGCATTTTTTATAGATAAAATGGCTCCATCAAAAACGGTACTAGTAACGGGGGGTGCTGGTTACATAGGAAGCCACTGTGTTGTAGAATTGCAAATAGCTGGATATGAAGTGATTGCAATTGATAATTTCGTCAATTCAGTCGATGGAGAAAACGGTGAATCCATTGCATTAAAACGTGTTGAAGAGATTACAGGGAATGCGGTCACGTTTTACAGATGTGACTTGTTAGATATTGAAACACTAAGGGGCATATTTGATAAAGTAATTTCTTTATATGGCTAATGTATATCCAATAATTACTATTTGTAATAAAAAGATATCTTTTTCACAACATAACAGAATTAAAATTCTACTTAATACAGAGAGTAAATTGTTACTAAATGAAAATAAAAATAAATAAAACTAATTTTTAAATTTATCAAATATTTAGTATGCTATTATAGTTCCATTTAATACCTGAAGCATATTAAAAAGATACTAATCATTTTTTTATATAAGAAACAAATATATTTTATTACTTTTTTAATATCAACTTTATACTACAAATTTACTTAATAATAAATTAATGTTATTATTTTTTAGCATAAAGTAGATTTTGTGATTCATTTTGCTGCAGTGAAGGCAGTAGGTGAATCTATGCAATTTCCTCTACTCTATTATAAAAATAATCTAATTGGAATGATTAATCTATTGGAGGTAAATATAACATTTAATATGTGTATGTGGGTATGTATATATATGTAAAACTTTGTTGTTAGGTAATGAGAGATCATGATTGTTACCAACTGGTTTTTTCAAGTTCTTGTACAGTTTATGGTGAACCAAACTTTTTGCCTATTACGGAAGAACATACAACAGGAAATATAACAAATGTGTATGGTCGTACCAAATATTTCATTGAAGAAATGTTAAGAGATGTATCAATAGCAGATAAGGTAAAAAAAACTGATCAAATTATATTCTAATGAAACTGATTTATTAATATCACTTATGTAAATAAACCAAAGATATTTAATAATCATAAATTGAAAATCTTTATAATGCAGATTTATTTATTTTTTTTTCTAGAACTGGAATATCATCTCACTCAGATATTTTAATCCAGTCGGTGCTCATCCATCAGGTTTGATTGGAGAAGATCCTACCAAACCATTCACAAATCTAATGCCTTATATTGCAGAAGTCGCTTTAGGGACGAAAGGTTTCGTAACAATATTTGGCGGCGATTACAATACAGTAGATGGAACAGGTACAGATACTACAAGTTTTTCAAAACTAAGAATTCATCTGGATATTTAAAGAAGGTTTTTGATAGGTGTACGTGATTATATTCATGTAATGGACTTAGCAACCGGACATGTAGCTGCTCTAACAATGCTTCAGAAAAAACACCAAAGATTAAAGGCAAGTGTTTCAGGTACGTTTGTTTTTACAAAAAAATTGAAACAAGCAAAATTATAATTTGTTTCATTTCAAAATATGCAAACAACTGCAGATAAAAACGTTTTATATTCCAGTTTATTTATAATTAAGAAAATATATTTAGAAAAAAAAAATAGATTAATAATTATGTAGAATATAAGAATGTATTCATTTAGTCATATATTTAAATACAATCAATTTATATAACATTTACAGATGTACAATTTAGGAACTGGAAAAGGTGTTTCAGTTCTGGAATTGATTAAGACATTTGAACGAGTGACTGGTTCATCAGTATCATATGAAATTGTAGGTCGTAGAAATGGAGACATAACATCAATGTATGCTAATGCATCTTTGGCTGAAAAAGAACTTGACTGGAAAGCAAATCGGTCAATTGAAGAGATGTGTATGAAACTTTTATTTTTTGGATTGACTTATTTGAAAAATTGTTTTTTAATGAAAATCCTTACAGGTGAAGATTTCTGGAGGTGGAAAACAATGAACCCTAATGGATATAGAACCAATGATAAAAAGAAACCATATACAAACGGCCATGCATAATGAAAAAATTCACATTTAGATTATTCATTACAACAAAATATCTAAGTGTTGGAGAGGTTAAAACACATATAAAAATGTCAGCCTATGAAGTAATACTATTACACATATATATATTTTAAAAATATGTCATTTTAATAATTTAAGAATTTTCTTCAAACATAGACTAAAATCAGTGTTATATGATATAATAAAAACAATATCACTTTGTCTATTGTTTGGATATAAATTCTTAATTTTAAGTTTAAATAATACTTGTAAGAAATAAATCATCACAACAAAATTGTATTTCAGTATTTATTATACATTTCTTTTGTAATTTTAAATGAAAAGGTAACATGTAAAATTATATATATATATATATATATATATTGAACATTTTAAAAGGATCAGAAATTTTGACTATGTATTGTAAAATTTTATCTTTAATAAAGAGAAGTTTTTAATAGTTTTTTCTTACCATATATGTATACAGCACATGATGAAATATATTCAAAGATTAAAAAATATTATTTTCAGGATAAAACAATAGTATTTAAAATAGCTGGTAAAATATAGTATTTTTTTCTTATTTCTTACACCTATAATTAAGCATTAATTTATTTAAAATGTAAAAAAATAATTTCAAAGGAAAGTAAAAAAAAATACTGATTTTTTATTAAATAGCATTTTATTTTATAATATTCATAACTATAATAAATACAATCACCGTTTATGCTTTTTTTCTTTAGAACTACTTTTATTTTCTTCTCGTCTCCTTTTATTTAATAGATTACGTGGATCATCTATGTCATACCAATTGTCATCTTTAGTATTTGCATCTTTGGCCAAAACAGGCACATGTGAATCAAATTTTAATTTATGTGCCAACCTAAAAAATAATTTTCAAGTAAATTAAATAACTATGATGAATACATATTTAAATTTTTCTATGCGACATTAACAAAAACTTTTTATTAAATAAATTGCACTGCACATAAATAATAAAGTTTTTGCTTCATACCATAATCCATCTTTGTCATCCTCCTCCTCCTCCTCCTCATTTTCATTAATGTTATAAGAAATGTTTTCATCTTCAGCTTTTTGTTTAGCAGAGTTTAATTTTTCCTGAAATTTTTTTAAAAGATTCAATGTATATTGTTCTCTTGATGCACCTTTTTTTGGCAATGCCTTTTTTGCTTCTCTATATTTTTCTTGTTCTTGTTCATATTCATCAATTAATGCACTTCGTTTTTTTTCTTCTTTTTTTGTTTCTACTTCTTCCTGTTTTTTAGATAATTTTTCAGAATGATAACTTTGTTTCAATTGCTTAATTTCTTTACGAATATTTTCCCTATTTAAAACACAATTGTTATAAATTAACAAATTTGTTTTTGTAAAAAAAATAAAAGACAATACTACAATTAATAATTACAAAAACATACATTTGTTTCTTTTGTTCATCAACTTTATCTTTTCCAAAATAATATTCCTCTTCTTCTTCATCCTCAAGCATTGATACAGTTTCTTTTATATTTTTTGTATTCTTTATACTTTTAATATTTTTTTTATTATCTTTTGGTTTTAACTTTTGACGTATATTTTCTAATTCTGCTTCATGTAATTCAGCTTCAGTAGGCACTGTTGCAGCTATATCACTACCTTCAACAGCTGGCTGTGTACTAAGCTTTGGATCTTTTAATAGATCATGAGTTGATTTACTTTTGCCTGAGAACTGTTCATTAGCTACTGCTGACATTTCTTCATCCTCTTGTGCCTCTTCACCAAATGATAATAATTTAAAATCTCTGAAAAGTTTAATAGCAAATTATTTAATTTTATATTTTTATGAAGATATATAAGATAAAATAAATATGTCAACTAGTTCAAAAAAAATTCAATATTTCAAATATTTATATCATAAAACATTTATATTATAAACAGCTAGATATCAGAATTTATTAAATGCAATGATTTCTTAGAAATTACTCATTTATTACTTACTTAACTCCTGTTCTATCATGTTTTATTTTCTTTTCTTTCTTTTCTATTTTTTCTGATGTACACCTTGGTACAATGTCAGGAAAAGGATTTATTAACACTTCAGTTGTTACTATTTTATGTGGATATACTGGTCTTTCATCATTTATTAGACCTTCTTCCAATTTCAACATATTATAAATAGTATCACCTACAACTTTGCCAAATATTGTATGCTTATTTTGTAACTCTGGTGTGGAATTCAACGTGAAAAAAAACTGAGAGCCATTATCATCTTTTCCAGAATTAGCCATTGCCACCAGACCACGACGGGAAAATCTAAGTCTGGTATGAAACTCATCCTAAAACACATAATTTATACGTATAGATATACATAAATCTTATATATATATATATGCACACACACACACACATAATATATAAACATGATTACTTTAAATGGCTCCCCATATATTGATTCTCCACCAGTTCCATCTCCATGAGGATCACCTCCCTGAACAATAAATCCTTTAACAAGACGATGGAAAATTGTTCCATTATAATAACTTTCTAAACATAATTGTACGAAATTTCTGGATGCTTTTGGAGTTTCTTTAGCCCATAATTCAATTTCAATATCTCCAACTGTTGTTTGTAATAATACCTTAAAAAAATTCGATGAATGTATATATATACATATATTTATAAAACATATTTTTACCTTTCCTGATGTAGGAGGTTCTTGAATGTATATATTACTCATTTTGTTTTATTCTCACTACACTGACAGTAAATATAGGTTATGTACAATGTACCTAATGTTTTTTCACATTTATATTTAATATTTTATACACATCATAAATTATATTTCAAAGTGTATAAATATATACTTCAAAATTAAATTGCATAGATCAAATTAAAATAAAATTATAATTTTAAATTCATACCACAATCTATTTTTACTTTATTCATGTACATGCACATAGTGTTTCTTTAAAATCATAAATATTTAAAATATTAATATAATTTATATTTGGGAATAATGAAACAAACCACATAATTTTTTATAACATTTTATTAAAAGTCAATTTTAGCAACATTTGAAACAAGTATTACTAATATTTCCTTTGCATTTTTTAATGTATATCTTTGTTTTTAATATTTTGCTTAAAAATTACAAAAAATGTATTTTTCACTTATGTAAATCTTTAAACAACAAGGATGAAAGAAAATTTTAATTCAACATTTTATTAAATTTTATTTTCAAAATCAATATAACTATGGTCATGAGAGCATTTAAAATGTGAAAAGAAACCTTAAATAGATTACTTGCATGCAAAGATTCACATCATAAGAGTATGTAGTAAAACAGAATAAGTTAGGCAATATATTTAAAAACAACTCGATGGTTCAGTCAGCAGACAAATGTTCATAGAATGGCAAAACGGTGAATCAAAAACAGGCTTTTTGCAAGCAAAGCTAATACTCTTCTTCTTCTTCTGGTGGAGGAGGTACATCACCTTCTTCAGGGGGCTCAAATCCTTCCTAAAATAATATGTCTAATGTTTTTGAAACGATACAAACATCTCTTTCTAAAATTTATACTAATTTAAAAATTTCGTTTCTGCAAACAAAACATAAAAAATATGACAATTTGTTCCAGAAATTAAAAAGATATCTTACTTCAGTTGCATATAGAACATCTAAAATTTTTTGGATAAAGGGATTATTCTGAGTATCATGTTCTTGACATAACACTTCTATGTCACGCAATTTTCCAAAATAAAAATCTCTTTCTTTCTCAAGACCTTCCACTGTCAATTTGAGTTCCATCATCTATAAAAAAAACATTTTTATACATACACCTTTTATTAAAAAAATAGTAATTATTATTAAAAACACTCATTTTCAAATTGAACTTAGTAATTTTTATTACAATGCAGGAAGTAATTATAAATGACTTATTATGAAAAATGTATTATCTACCTGGGATCTTAATTCTTCAACTTTTCCACCATCACCTCTATTTGCATTTCCTATTGGTTTCATAGCAGGGCGGCTTATTTGTGGTTTAGTTGCTAAAAACAAAATAAATTCATAAATATGTTGTAACAAATTTTAAATACATATTTGTGATGTTAATTTTTGCTTTATGTAAATAATGTTTTATAGAATTAGTTTTGATTTATAATATATATGAATTTAAATTATAGATCAAGCTTATAGTTTATACATTTGTGTGTGCATATGTATATAGATATACATAAACATATTCATACAAATAACACAAATGCATACATATGTATGCATAAATAATGATAGCTGCATAAAAACTAAAAAAAAAAAAACTAATTTTTTTCATAATAAACATGCATTACCAAAATTATAAATAACAAGACAAATTAATAAATAAAATAAAATTAAAATAAAGGAGTATTACATGCTTTAAGAGGTTTTGTTGGTTCTGAACGTGCAACTGGGCGATTGAGATTCATGTTTCCTCCCCGAGGAGCATTAGCTCCTCCACTTCCAAGACCTGTTCCCCCACGAGCACCTACAGGCTCATAACCCGTGTTGCCATGGTAATTGGCATCAAAAAATTTTTTAAACCATTGTAAGAATTCAAAGTTGTCTTGAAACCTGCCCTTCACTAACTTGTCGATTGGTACAATCTACACAAGGAAGATAAAGAAAACAATATACTAATGAAAAATTAAATAAAACAATTACATTAACAAAAAGTACTAAATAAAATAAAGTGATAAAATATATTCTGACATTTTATCCATACTAAAAATTATGCACAGTTAATAACTTATTTTAGTACTTTTTAAAACAGATTACATTTGTTACTTTTGAATACAAATGTAATATAAAATGTATAGATAAAAACAAAGGTAATACGTGTACATGTATGTGTGTGTGCATATATATATATATATATATATATATATATATATATATATATATATATATATATATATATATACATACATACACACGCACACAAACAAACATTTATAAATGGTTTAGACATTTAAATTTTATAAATTAATAGTTGATGTTACTTTATAACAAAATATAATTGTTTATCATTACATATTAAATAATATATCTGCATTAGATGATAAGATTTATTTACTTAATAAATTTTACTTATAAGCTTTCTTTACATATATTTGTATATAACAAATTTAATTTTGTTAATGCATGTCACTAAACAAATATTTTCACATAATCATTTCTATCTATAAAGATAAATCACTTGTATCCCATATACTTTTTAAGTATTGTATTGTATAATAACATTAAACCATTTTGTCTTATTATGAAAAATATTACTTTTTAAAAATTTCATGAATGCTGAATTGATATGTGATTTCTATTATAAAATAAAACATTGGCTAACCACCACTACATGAAAAGAAATAATAAAAGCTGATAACTGTATGAATGACAATGATCTGATTGAATACAACATGCCCGGAGTTAATAAATTATAATTTATTATATTAATAGAAAATGAATAAAAGCATATTATCTTATATGTTAAAGAAGCTATAAAAGGCTTTTTTTATAAAAACCCCAATATTTCATTTTAGGATACATTAATTATCTCATATTAAGAATAAACTGATCAGTTATCATTATAATCTTTGTTTAAACATATAATCATTAGAAACCGATAAATATTTAATTTAATAAATTAAATACTCTCGAACGAAACATTTTAGAAGTAACAATTAAATAAATTTACATCTATGTTTTGGAATATATTTTAAACCACTACTTCAGTTTAGTACTAAATGATAAATCCTAACAAATATTTGACCTAAAAATAAAAAGTGCACGTGATAATGTAAATAAAAAGTTCATTCAAAAGGAGCTGCGCATGCTCATAATAGTTGTGTCCACGAACGATATTTAGTAATTACCCTGTTGCCGAAGTGGCTGGGTACTTCTTGCAGGAGGAGCACATGAGTTCACGGCGGTATCATGTGCTCCCATTCCGAGAGGAATACCCCCTCGTGCGTCATAACCGTCATACTGACGTCCGTCATAATTAGCATCAAAAAATTTTTTAAACCATTGTAAAAATTCAAAATTATCTTGGAAACGACCTTTAATCAACTTATCTACAGGTATTACCTATAAAACGTATATTATTTCAAAGTTTATAGGACATTGTCTGACGTCGAACCGGCACTTACCTTTTCGACTCCCATCTTCTTGAATCCTGCTTGTAAAACTTTAAAGTTTTGAATATATTCATGTTCCAGGTTCGTTTTGAACTTCACTCGTTTCAACGGTACTGAATTTGGAAACAGCATATCCATAAACTGACAGTAAGCGGCTCCCGTACATAATTCTTCGATTTTAACGAAATTTGATGACAGACAGTCGTTGACCCACGCGAGCATATCATGTCGGGATAAGTTTTCTGTCGTTACGTTCGTTGAATACACGTTTACAGCCATTGCACCTTGAAATTTCGGTATAAATCAGAGACAACACCCTTTACTATTTTTAGTTAATCAAGTTTTCATCAAAGTATTTATAATGTGACGATTTTCGTCGACATCACTTAAAATAAAGCATGCAACTTAAGTACATAAATAACAATTTTATCTCACATTGATTTAATGAACTACTCTTGACATTGACATTAGTTTTAAAGAAAAGGTGGTAAATAAAATAAGGTTATTATAAATTTAGGGCGTTGTTTAATACTGTTGTTGGAACAATATCTCCTGTGATGTTTTGAATCATATTGCTAATACTATAATGCAAAGACTATGAGTAATAACATAAATTTATCGAAATGACATGACCATCCACGTTTCAATCATTTTCGAGAATTTTACAGTTATAACGAATCAAAATTAAAATACTACAATCAACTGGCCTGATACAAAACGATCAAAGTAACAAAAAAATATGAGAAATAAACTTACAATATCTTAAAATATTTCACAAATCGAAAATGCCGGGAGTGGTTTACTACAACTAAAATAATTTACCTGACCAGCAACTGTTTGTTCATCTACAATAGACCTACGGCTTGAACTAGCCGATGTACGACAAAGACGGCTATCCATAATGGATATTTTTTCTCTGTTAACGTCAGTACGTTCCTTTTCATAAAAATTCCAAAATATATCAGAATGGGGGGCTGTCCATACGTTCGTTAGTATGACGAGAGCGATTTAAATTTAAAATTTATTACAATAATGATTATTTATTTATTTATAATACAGGAACACGCAGTACTTATAATAGACGATGTATTTAATTAAATTGTAATTACATTGTAGCAATCATCGTGTTTCTATGTGAATATAAACAAGTCCTTTCAGGGACCAAAATGGCTAAGGGTTCCTTTTCATGCATTAAATAAATTTAAAACTCTAAAATATTAATCTAAATAAGTAATTTATAAAAAGAAAATCTCATGTAAACACAAAAAAAAAAAAAATCAAGACACGTTAAAACGATAATTTATTTTAAACATGAAAACTGATTATTTCTAATCATACTAGCATACTACTAATATGATTATTTTTAATCATTCTAGTGGTTTTAAAAAAATAATCAGAATAAAAAGAAATTTACTTAATATTAATCAAATTGTTATGAAAAATAACATGTTTCATATATTTACATATATAATGTGTGTATGAGCTTCGGTTACTCATTATTAAATAACAGATTATATTTTCCCATAATTGATTCTGATTTTAAAATATTTACATGGGTCTATTATCTCGAGTAGGATATTAGTCAGAATTGAACTCGGGAAAATACATACTAATTAGCCCAATAATGGCTATTATAAAAAAATATTATATTAAGAGTATTACAAGTAATAAAATAATTAATTTTAAATATATATTTTTTAGCTTTATCAGTTTAAATATATACAAAAGAAAAATTTGACAAAAATGACTGATGATAGATTAATTTAGAGACTAAATAATACGTCTGTTTAGGATTGCAATCCAGTGGCAATGATTCCAATATCAGGACGACCTTTTTTAAATTTAATTTTATCCCTTCTGAATTTGTTTTTAAAACCTTTTATTGAAAAGAATGTAATTTGAAAAATCAAGGAATATCAGGAAAACATAGGAACTAAGACTAGTAAAATATATAGTCATTCTATTAATTTGTTTGGTTACTTAACTCTGTACAGATTACTCAACATCTTTTTTATTAAACCAATACTGGATGTTTTATATTCAATATTTTCTTTACCTGGTGAAGGTTGCATTTTCTTCTTAGGTCTGTACATTTTTTGCGGTTTTTATGCTTCAGTTGTAATCGATTTCAAGGATACACACAGTCACACTGTTTAATAAACAAACTATATATTTATACACTTAGAACGAATTTATTTTATGCTATTGAAAATTTTTCATTATTTTAACACGTTACTGTACGCCAATTCGATTTATATAATACTGTTACCTATATCTTATCAATCAATGTCTCTTCATAGTCATAATCTAATCACAACGAATATTTACATTTTAGAATTTGCTTAAGTAATGAATTGTAGATTATAATGAATTCTATTTCATAATAAAAATAAAATGTTAAAAATATTTAGTAAAGTGAATGAAATTCAGAAAATATGAGAAAATAGTGAAAGAGGCAAACAAAATTTTGTACTTGCAACAATACAATTAAATTTTCAATATAAAATTATATATATATATATATATATATATATATATATATATATATATATATATATATATATATATATATATATATATATATATATATAAAGATAAATAAATAATGGAGTTATGATTAAAGTTCAATAAACATTTTTTATCAGAAAGATAATAATTTTCTTAACAAAAAATGATATAAGCTTTTAATTGAGTAATTCAGAGTACTGGCAGCTAATTATAGTCGCTTTTAATATTTATTATTTCTTATTTATTCGTTATTTAAATAAGGATATGTTAAAAAAGCAACGTTCATATATCACTTATAAAAAAAATTAATTTACATATAACACTATTTTTTTAAAAAATATTAAATGAATATTAATTAACACAACACAGTTAATTTAAGTGCACTATTTCACAGTTTTATACTTGTAACATCGCAAATTTATGTAGAATCACTTTATATATATTTTTTAAAAATGCGACTAATTCCTTAGTATGCTATTCCATATTCAAATGATTTGATTTTAATTCGAAGAAACTCAATAGTAAGATATATTTACAGTGTTTTTATCAACATCAATGAATTTCAGAAGGTCAAATTTTGTGCAGATTGATTGTTGATGTTTGCTGTATAGAGTTTCGAGAAAAAATACGTGTCAAGTTTATTTTATCATTGTGAATGGACAGATTTTTTTATTTCGGAATTGCACGTATAAATTATTTTATTGTTTTACAATTGTGTACTTTTTTTCTCAAAAATTCAATATACACACGTACACACATTATATATTATTTAAAAGTACAATAAGCAAACATAAAAAATAAAAAAAATATTTTTTTAAAAGATTCTTTTTTTGTTTATGGTTTCCAAAATATGTTCCTTTGAGTTCTTTTCTCAAAATACAAGAATGACATTCAAATGATTTGAGGCATGTGTATTATATCCATATGGTATTCATTCATTTGACAATAACTCTGGTTATTTTTTTATTTAATTTTTTTTTAAATAGCTTTTCGTCCATTCTGTTCACATTTCTATTTATTTTATTCAAAGAGCTTGATCTTCATCGGTTTAAAATGACTGAAAATGGAAATCAGACTAGAATCAACTGTCTTACACTATATACCATATTTGTTTGATCTCAAACTTGTTTATATATTAAGAACATTTTTTTTATAATAAAAATGCAAAATAGTATATTCTCGATTACAGATAAACAGTTTTTCTGAACAGGATTCCATACATAATTTTATAAAATCTATTAACGAAACGAGAAAAACTCTGCTGAATTATTTAAATAATATTACTTAATAGTTGATTTTTTTGTTTAAATAGATTGCTGATGTTAATTTTATTTAAGGTATTTTATAGAGGGAAATGTAGGAGTTCACAGATAGGTAAATTGGTTAAAAAAACGTTATTTTTAATAATTATTTATTTTTATCGCAGTTATAACACAAATAAATAATAATAATAAATATAACTATTTTACAAATATTTATATAAACAAACTGGGAGAAATATCATCTTGGCGATATCTCAGTATTGATAGATTTTTATATTGTAGAAAGCAGATGTGAATATTTCTTATATTTTACAATAGAACTTAAAGTAATTTATACATATAATTATATATATATTTAAAAAATATTAAAACAATTATAAATACAATTAGATTTCCCTTACTTACTACCAACCTCTTACAAATCCCTTTTAAAATTCTTACCGAATTCCAAAACAATTATTTACAATAAAAAGTTAATGATTGGATAATAATTATCACCTTATTAATGTACATCTAGGAAATATAATATAAATCAAAGAATATTTCTTATCTATAACCTACTTTAAATTTAAATAGAAAAGATGAGACGTACGAGACGAAAGACTAGGAATTATAAATAATTAATGGATTAAAAGCATTTTCCTCCCTTTATTACTAGATTTTATTTAATCAAAATCATTTCATTGAAAAAGTCAACAAAGTATGCGAATCAAAACCAAATTTTATTATAAATATTTATTTATATTAGAAGTTATATTAATTGTTAAATTAAGAAAAAAGTACTTCTATATAATTATTAATATAACAATTTATAATATATAAGAGACAATTATTTTCCTAAGTTTAACTTTTTATAATTCTCTAATATTTTTAAGTTTCAAGTCGTCGTATCTACTACACATATGTATGTATATTTAATGTTATAATTTGTATTGAATATTAACAGTATATATAGTAGAACCACAACTGGTGTTTATATTAAAGTAAAATAAATTTACGATTATCTAAGTTTACAAAATCTTCATAAAAATGTTTTATAAAAAGCATTAGAGTTGCACTAGGTTTTAATAAATAATGATATGTATATTAAAAACATAACAATATAATTTAGAAATGACCCTTAAACAAATCATTTCTCTAATATTTTATTCTATTTATAGAATCTAAAAAAAAATCATTTTGATAAATCGATATTTTAGTTCATTACGATAAATCAGATTTAAAACGTTTCTATCAACTCTATATTAAATTATTTATCGCAAATAAAAAAATTAATAGAAAATATATTTTGGAAAAAACATATTTCTAGTTTATGAAAATAAATCTCACATATGTTAATTTCTATCCTTTGCATTAAATCGTTTAAAAATATGAAAATAATTATATAACTTTTTAAAAATATTCATATTTTTTTAATCGACTTATTAAATAATTTCATTTAATTAAAATGTGCTGTTGTTAAGTATTTTTCTTAATCAGTCATTATTTTAAATTTACTTATTGAATACATACATACATACATATATATATATATATATATATATATATATATATATATATATATATATATATATATATAATTTGTATAAAATAATAAACATTTATGGCATATATGGAACTCTATTATATAATATTAATTAATATCTGAATATAATTTTAAAAAATATAAACA
This sequence comes from Neoneuromus ignobilis, assembly GCA_029203775.1. Lineage (NCBI taxonomy): Eukaryota > Metazoa > Arthropoda > Insecta > Megaloptera > Corydalidae > Neoneuromus > Neoneuromus ignobilis. The sequence continues at coordinate 20,421,107 of CP092096.1, read as the reverse complement.
TTTTGGTAAATATATCATTGTATTTGGCACATTAAGTTAATACCAAATTTTCTTAAAATTAAATAAATATCATATAATAATGAATTAATGATTAAAGAATCTAGAGATGTATTGATTTCTTAGTATAAAATGATTTCAGTAATTATTGAATTCAAATTTTACTCAAATTAAATTCTTGTACATGAATATATATATATATATATATATATATATATATATATATATATATATATATATATATATATATATATATATATTATTTTTAATTATTTTTGTGCAAGTGTGAAACTAGGGAAGCAAAATTATTTTTAACAGATGTTAAAATTAAACAAAATTGTTAATAAAAATGCCACTATGTTATAAACACAAATTGTACAGAAAAAATTAAATGAATAGTAATAAAGACTATTATAAAAAATAGATGTTTTGCAATCTTTAATTTAAATGTTATTTTATAAAAGAATGAAATTGGAGAATCACAATTTATATTATTTTAACAGATGTTCACGTATTAAATGTAAATATTTTTGCAAATTTCATTGTAATATTTTTTAATATTATATATATATATATATATATATTATATATATATATATATATATATATATATATATATATATGGATGTGTGTGTATGTATGAGTGTTCAAGTTTTATATTTTCAATCATAAATTTATTTCTGATCAAAATTTGCAACAAAAATATGATAAAAAGAATCTACTTTTGGCGTATAATAAAAAAATGTAATAAGAACGAAAACGTGTACAAAAATATTAACACGAGGTGTTGTTATTTTAAAGAACAGTTATATACTTTTCTGTTCTGAATAATTTTAGATCACACTCGTAATATCACATAAATATTAAACATATTCCTTGCATATATACATATACATTTCGATTATGGTTGTCTTGAACGAAATCATTATTCGAAATTAGTTTCGAATGGAACCACGAACCGAATAGTTTTAAAATGTGCTATGCTGTACACCTGTGCTACATACCTTTCTCTTATTTATCAATGAAGATGAAAATATCACTGTTTATTGAAACATGTCGTAGATTACTAATATTATATCGTTAAGAGTCTAATACGTACGTAATTAAATTTTTAATCGATTACGCAAATATATAAAAATACTGAATTCAGTTGGCAGATAGTTCAATTAAGAAAAGACGTATAAATTGTTTTTACTTACATTATTTTTTAAATAGATTCGAAAATAATCTATTCATTTTAATTGGCTGAACTTGAATTTTATTATACGAGTGTACCGTAATTTCTACACAAATTTAGGAATGTAAAACAAATAAATAATTCAATAATTAAATATGTTCTTGATATTTTACTGAGGAAATATAGAATATTTTATTTATTTCCTTTTTTTACAATGGAAATTATAATTTTTTATAAGTGCCATATTTCAGAAACAATCTCAAAAATATCAAGATGAAAAATCTAACAAAAACTAAGTATGTACAATTAGTATTCTGATGATGATGGCTCGGAAAATGAACATTTATAAATCTTATAATGTTGGGTAGTGATTCATTTAATTTAAATTGAATTAACTATATGCAAAAGTTAATCGAGAACTTACTTTATATTAAGTAAAAACATTGTAATATTTTTTTAATTAATGAAATGTACTTTTGTAATGAAAATGAAATTACTGTAAATGTATGCAAACATAACATTTAAGAAACGAGTAGAAATATTCAACAGAATTTGTCAGTCTTTTCAATACTGAGTTATATTTTAAAAGTCAACAATATTAATATATATAACATTCAAAATTACTAATAAAATAAGATAGCAAAATAAATATTTACATACCTTTTGATGCTGTAATTCATATGAAGTCAAAAAGCAAAATCTATTTAAATAAATATTACAATTAACGCAAAAAGCATTTTATATATATATATATAAAATGACTGTTTGAAATCTTACAATATTATTTTTGAATATAAAAACAATATTGTACGTTAGGCTACGAAAACGTCATTCAGTCGTAACTACATAATAATTTTACATTGACTTAGGAGAATTATTATTTAATGTTACTTGTGACGTTCTTCCATCCGAAACCTTGTTATCGATTTCGAAATTATTCGCAATCGTTTCTTCATCTTCATTGGCTTCTTTACTGTAAAGATTTTTCGACGATTGGAACAGAGATTTCGGACAATCACGAAGATACGGAAAACATTCACCCGGTCCATTAGTTTCTGTGCCGATCCCTGCTTTTTCAGCTTGCACATATTCGTCTAAATAATCAGAATATGGCGATTTGCTTGCACTGAAATCGAAATAAATTTACTAATACATCGATCCAGTGAATGAATCCTTTGTTTAAGTTGAGATTTGCATCTTGAAATATTTCTTTGGCTATTTATTGTTTATGTAATGGATTGTTTTTAATTTTCGTATTCATTTTTGATATATTTAAAATAAAAATACTAAATAAGAAAATGTTATGGATATATATATATATATATATATATATATATATATATATATATAGAGAGAGAGAGAGAGAGAGAGAGAGAGAGAGAAAGAGAGTCATCCAAATGTGACGCCTAAATTTGTATTTTATTAAAAAAAAACATTTGACTTTATATATATATATATATATATATATATATATATATATATATAAAGTCAAAACTAGTCTAGATCCGGCGCCCTGCAGGACGCCCTTACTTTATATCAAAATCATCAAAAAACGTCTCAACTAATACAAGAACACCAAGTGATCAGTGCCTTCGCTCAACTAGTGAAATTCCAACAACTCTCCTGTGACACTCAGTGCGCAGTGATATGTGTTTTAGTATAAGTAGTAGTATAGTATAAGTTTTAGTTAAGTTTAGTTAAGTTTAGCTTAAGTTAGTTAAGTCTAGTTAAGATATATATATAAAAGACTATCGTAGGTTTTGAAATTTTCCCTACAAGGACAATTGAAAACAATATATTTAATCGTAACATAAAAAATGTCATTACTTCATATGGCACAATATCCGCTGGATAAACAGCTACCATTACTCAAAACACTTGTACTTATTCACATGTATTACTGTACAACAATAAAATACATCTATCTATCTAGTCTAGATTTCAACAGAAAGGCTCTGACGATGATGGTGTGGCCATCGAAATGCATTAACCGATATGATTATAAACTATATAATTATAAATAATAAGTGATTATTGAACACTTTAAATTATTGTGGTATTGGGGTTAAAATTCATTTATGTAAACAAATAATTAAATTATATAATAGCATAGATAAACGCAAATAACTAGCGCTTTTTTCTAAAAAAAAATTTATCTAATCAAATAAAGTTGAGATAATCTAATGATGTATACTTTAATTAATAAACAATTCGTTCTTCGAATTTTAGTCAATACTTGAATAAATGTAAAATGAAATTATTTAAACGCTGATTAAAATAAAACATTTTATCGAAAAGAAATATTCACGTTTGAAAAGAGTAGAATTTTATATTTTATCATAAAAATACATAAATAATCTCAGACCTCTAAAACCGCATGTATGTGCTGATTATAAATGTTATACTGACATTGATGAAAAATTCTATTATTATCATTTTTCTGTCAGACTGATTATTTTTTGAATAGAATAAGAACAGACTATGTGATATCAGAAGTAGGTATACTTTATCTCTTTAATGATACTAACATTTCAATAATAAAATGTTATACTCATATATATATATATTATAAAATTATCTATATCCTGCGGTTTAAATACACGAATTTCATTCACACACACAATATTTTCAATCGAGTTGCAGTCGTTTATTTATGATAGAAGTTATTTATAATATAGTAATTCTACAATAGATGTGCTATTTGGCACTCGAGCTTCTTTTATAAATATATAAAACGTATGAACGTCGTACGATTATTGCGTTTTTGTAATTGAATTATTTTGGTTTATTTTTTAGAAATAACTAGTTTTCATTCTAAGAAAAATATATTCGTATTTAAGTAATCATTATACGCCTGTTTAGGATTATATGATCGTTAGCTGTCGTTCCAATTTTAGTAATCTTAAATAAATCATAAATCTCTACATTAATATCTTTAAAAATATATTTGAATTTGATTTTTAAATGCTTTAACTGACGAACGAGGTGTTTTGAAAATATTAGAATGAATAGCATTTCAGTATAGAGCATAGAAAATGAACTTACGTGAAAAACAATTTCATCATTTCGCCAATGAGTCCAAAGTTGTGTAACGGATGTGCATGAACTTCGCATATAGCTCGTAGTAAGCATGCTTTTCCATCCATTCCAAAATTACTTAATAAATCTTCTACAGCAGTATAGAGTAACGCTCTGTAATAAATATTCAAGTTATATTTTCTTATATAGATAACAAGATCCAAAAGTTTCTGGTCTGAATAAGCTAGAAGACGAAGTTATAGGTCATCCCATCCTGTTATAATATTTTTCAGTTTAAATTTAGTAATTCTACCCTTATAAAGAAATGGAAAGAAGATGTGATTTTATACTTCTTCGTGTAATAATAACTTATTTATTTTTTTTGATATTGTGTACAAACTCACCTTTCGCCTCCGTGGAATGCGTTTACATGCTCTGCAGGTGGCTTTATGGGCATTGTACTTCGTTTCCGTCTACTGGTCATGAATTCACTAATGTAGTTAGCAAGAAGACTTCCTGCTGCGCGGCCCATAGATCTTGCGAGCAGAGGCGGTAAGACGCCATATGGATTTTGATTGTCGGTCAGACCCAGTTTATCGAAATCGACTTGAAAAAAATGTCATTGTCAGTCATTTATTCTAATACACAATGACATATTTAAATATAATGTGAAATGTTAATAGCGTTGATATAAATATTTGTGTGTAGTTTTGGTTTATCTAGGAGATTTAATTGTCGATGTAATGGATTAAAATTAATAATGCAGCGTTTTAGTACGATGATTTTCATTCATTCAGAAATTATTTCAATATATACAATTTTAAATACTTTTTTTTTAAAAAAAACATTGTGATATAGAAACAAGGTCTTCTTTAACATGTGTATATATTTTATCTTTTTTTATTATCGTAAGTAAACAAGAGCATTTATATTAATATATTCATTTCTATCAATGAATCATTTTGTTATCCTATCATATTTATATCAGTAATAGATTGTGAAATTTTAATTAATTAAATATTGCAGTAACATGCTGATTGATTCTGTCATTTATGTATCTTCTAAAAGAAATAAATAATTCATTTATTCATTCACTCGTTGATAAATTATTAGTAAATAATTATAAGTTTTATTATTTGGTAATTAATAGAAGAAATAATTGACTTTGTAATTAAATGAAAAATTAATTATTTTTTTAATGTATACACGAAAAAATTCAAACTTAGATACGTAAAGTGTATCTTACCAATTCAGTGGCGTATAGTCAGGATATTTTGAAGAGTTACGAAAATGTATTGAAACAGAGATATAATTTGAAAAAAATATAAATAAGCTTGTGGCGGTTACCAAACGACGATTTGCAGGTATTCAATTCAATAATAGTATTTAGAAAGAGTCAACAATTATCTTTGAATTATTTCGTATCTAACTGTTTGTGCAAACGGTCAAGTCATTGTTGTGTATATAAAATATATTAATCGTAACAATCAGTTTTCAAACGGCAGGCATATAAAAACAAGTAAAGTGTTGGAATCCGGGATACAAACCAGAAGCCAGACAAGTTCTATTGGTCGAGGAAGCAACAACCTCGACCGGAAGGGGGTGGGTGAGCTGCCAATTTAAGGCAGCGTCTATTATACATACAAAGATATCTGGATTTTTTAGTCAATTTTTCCCAGATGAAATACATAATAGACCGAAATAAGATATTAAGACATAAAAGATAAGAAGACGCATAATGAGCGGCGGGGGCATCAAACGTCCCTAGGTACATTAAAATTATAATGATGATCTTAATAAAGAATTAAAAAGATGTCCAGATTTGACACTAACTTGGGAATTCGGGACAGTTGCGAATGGACTATCGGAGTGTTAGGGTCTATATTTGATAAACGGTGATTCTCCACATTAACCACCACAAGCTATTAACTTTATACAAATGATTATGGCTTGGAATTACTTTTCGATTATATAAATACGGATTTTATCTCAATTTCGATAATTAGAGATTAATTAACGCATACTTTTGTAAATAAGTTCGAATTATAACCACTAATGTATAACTCATACGTACAAAACTTACTGTCGATGTACTCAATGTTTATTGACACAATTTTCAAATTGATCTGTATATTATACTAATGTTAAAATTCATTACAAAATATATTATTATTTAATTAATAATGGTACGTCTATTGAAACGATAATCAACTTTTCAATGATATAAACAGGCATTCTACATAGTTTTTTTTAAAAAAAAATAAATATGTTAGTTATTTTTCCTTTATAAATATTAATCTTAATCAAATCAATTTTATATGTACAGATGAGTATTTAATTAAGACAAGTAAATAGACTATAAACGTTCAATCATAATTGCTAATTGTAATAATTTATGCGAATATAATTGACTTTTTTCTATTTGTACTTTGAAATAAATATACATAAAACGTATGTGAAAAGATTACCATTTTTGAATGATCGAAACATGAATTGAATTTTTGATTTTAAATATATGTATCTGTGCGAATGTGTGTGTATGTATGTATATATTGATAGAGAGACAGAAATAAGGGTGATAAGCATGAGTTATGAAACAAAGTAGATAATAAGATAGTAATATCTAAAAAGGAGATTCAGATCATTCTGAGAACGAAAATCACTCACTTGTAAATGGTAAACTGACAGTCATGTTCGAGAAGAATCCATCCGGAGGATACCTCACAAACGGCAACGACAATGATGGCGATATAATCATTGTTGTTCCTGGAGGTAGGGCGAGTCGTCCATCATCTGTTATCCACAGAAGTCTTTTTTGTCTCGAATGGGATTTTGTATCTGACGTTGTACCGGTAACCGATGTAAATATATTTAGAACTAGAAGACACACAGCCACGCGTTTATAGATGTACTTATATGGTATCATTTTGTTATCTGAAAGAGACGAAATCGTGTCGTTATAAAAATTACAATATACATTTTGAACTGTAAATTCTTAAGTTAAAAACATACGTTTTAAAAAAAATTACGACTTATTTATTATGTATGTAGTAGTAATTAATCATATAAAGTATCTGTATTGGAAAATAATAACATAGTCGACTAATGGAAGGATTTAATAAATGTATTTAATATGAATTCTTGTTATCAACAAGTTATTTTTTTCGGCATTTCTGAAACGGACTTCATATTTTTTAAGTTATATTTTAAACTGGAACAGAAGTTATTTATAGCGATTTTTAAAATAGCTGTTGTAGGTGTTGTAAATTTTATTTTTTTTGTTTAACGTAAAAATTCTTCGACGTCTAATATTCCACAAATATTAATTACAAATATTTTTGTACTGTCACATTCATTTTTCTACAAATAAATTATTCATAATCAAGATTGTATAGGTAATTTGTTACCGAAAAAGATATTCAAAATTATGAAAATAAATATTTAATAATGTGATAAATAAGCATACTTATTTGTAAAAAAAGTATATTATGATTTCAATAATTTTTTTTTATTTCTTGGTTTTTGTAGGTAAATAAATAATAAAATAATTAAATGAACGAACAAGAAAATCATATAAACAAATAATTTTAATTAGTATCAAAAATTATAGATAACATTATTAAAAAAAATTAATTATAATTTACTATTAAAAGTCGGTTATTTTGTTTCCTATAATTCATTCGAATTAAATTCGATTTCTATCTTATTACCATTCAATGAAGATAACGCTGTGAACTGCATTTACAACTACATTTGTCACATGATATAATTTCTTGTATTTTCTTTCGAATTATTGAAATAATTAATTTTTCATCATATTTAATAACTCTATTATGAATGAAAATAAAGTATAATTTTTTTGTTAAAAACACATAAGAACAAAGAATAAGCATGGAAAATTATTCCTTTACAAATTAAAAATCTAATTATCGTTAAATGAATCGAATATTTAATATATTTATCGTAACAGATAATTTAAAACTTAAACGTCATTGATTAAAATGAAATTTAGATAAATATGTTCTATTTTTGGTACAACACGTGGCTTAATATTTTATTAAATGACATTTTCGAACTAGATTTTTTTCTTCGCACTGATATAACTGATAATAAAACCCAATGCATTTACGATCGTGTTCACACATTCGATTAATTCACATAACGGTAAACTTGACTTTTTAACATTATTTTACATGACTGATTTGATATATTTATCAGACACATCGAAATTCAAATGCATTTTTAATACCTGTGTGCGTATACGAACCGAAACCCACATTTCTCCTATTGCATCATAGGTTTAAATTCTCTATATTGTAAACAAGTAAATATTATTAATTTACTAAATATTTCAACAAACCTGTTTGTATTTGAAAGTTGCACGAAGAACCACAAAAAGATGTTAATGCGATGCCGTTACGTTAAAAATTATGAAACTGCATCATGTACATTCAACTCATTAATCATTCTGGGCCACATATGAATTAGAAGTGCATTATTAGATATTTTTGATTTTTTTTTTGTATGAAAAAACAGTATACGTGCTTTTCAATAACAATCACTTTTCACACGATCGAATTTTTCATCCCAATAATTCTATCGTATCAAAAATCTATGTTAATACACAAACATTTTTTATAATTTGTTCGAAAGTATATAAGTGGCCCTTAATAAATTTATCTGTTCAAAGAACAAGTATTTATTGTCCATTTTATTCATTAATATGGCACATTCGCGAATAAAGTAAATAATAAACAATTATTGTTTTGTTTTTTTTGATAAATTCTTATATAATTGAGGTGTGTAATTCACTTGTGTGACAATGAATAAATCACTGTACTGAAACAGTAGGGAGAAATATCGAATATAAAATAGTTTTCGAAAAAAATATTAAACTATCATATAAAATAATTTATATGTAACTAATACAGATACACTAACACAGTAAGTAGGATAAACAACGTATTAAAACAACATAAAAGGAAGTGAATGTGTCAAAGTCAGCTGAATAGTTTGTAACGGCATAGTCTTAAAAGTTGATCAGACCACGTGAAAAATATTTCGATGTAGTAATCTGTTCATAATTGGTTAATGTAGAGGAATAATTAAATATATACACGTTTGTATGTATGTATGTATTTGCCATCGAGGCGTGTCGTTGGAACTTACGTTTTTTTGCATCGAAGCGTATAAACCTTTTAACATGTTTTTTTTTTTAATATTTGTTACAAATAGTATTAGATAATGGCTTGAAAATATTTTAGATAAAAACGATCAACTGTGTTAAATATAATCTTTCGAACCATAACAGACAATTTATAAATTAACAACCACATTTATTATTAAAATATGATATATGCACATACAACTTCAGGGATATTAGGGATTCAATTTAAAGTTCTATCACGCTTAAAAAACACACCTTTATATGTAATTGTATTAAATAGGTTTATGTAAAAGTTCTCGATCTCTACTCTTCTTCGTTTTATATATAAACATATAAATGGAACAATAAAACAATAGATAATAATTAACCTATATGCATCGATTATTGCAATTATAAGTCATGCTGCAGAATAAACTTCAATAGAACGAATGTTTTAATCAACACTTAAGACATTAATGAGATTGTTTTCATGCTATAACGCACTTATAATTTTATTTTTATTACCTGTATAGCATCGATCAATATAAAATCTTAACTGAATGACTTGGTAACAGAACATTTGTTCGTACAATTCGCAAATCACTCCACTAACCTTTGGGTTAGAGAATTAGGTGAGACGACGTGTAGAATTATTTACACTTATAGAGATATGTTTGTGTATGGTTATTATTTTTTTTATAATGGAACACAAACAATAAGTGGTAGATATATAATTGTACGTGATAGAACACAATCGTCTAATAACAAAAGTTGATTTTTTTTCAGCTAAAGGAGGTGGGTGATAAATGAGACTTTTATAACGGTGTACTATGTCAGGTATTTGCAACAATTTAAATGATGGCCATAAGCGATGAACGAAAATATTACACTTAATATTAACTAACTTCTAGTACTTGTGTGTGTGTATAAATTCTATTTAAATATATTTTATAATAAAAAAATTAAAAGATAAATTACAAATGTTCTAAAATGTTGATAAATTGCTTTAAATGAAAAAAACTTTCGCTCTTAACTTTTTTATTTACATAATGGATTAATTACATTATAAGATCAGACGTGTTAAACATGCGACTTAATCATTAAGAATCTCAAGTGTTCTTATAGTAACTTTTGAAAAATTGAATTCTATAATTATTGTTATTAAATTCAGTGTTTATTTAAAAGACTGTAATTTCTTATCATACAAAACTGACATTTAATGGTAATAAACATATTTAGAACAACAAATCCTGAGATCTAAATAGAAAGGATTTACATTCTTCTTTGAGATTTTAATACCCATTTTCAGTGTTTATCGAAGAAAACATTTATTTTAAAATTCATAAAACAGTTAACGAATAGAAATATTTATCAACTATTAACAGAAAACGTTACGAATTTTCCGAATAATCAAATTGGTGATGTTTAAACGAGATCGATTAATTACGAATTAAATGTTAAATTATCGTTCTGAAGAAGGAAAATACTTATCGATATTGGTTATATACACTGTATCGATTAAACAGAAAAAATAGCAACTGATAATGTTAAACATGCTGTTTGACCTTGACTCTGCTCGTTGAGGATATTAAGATGATACCAAACTAGATTCAAAGTTACTTAATGGTCGTTATAAGTTGGTCAAAGTAAATATACGGCCATGTGTAACATTTAAATAGTTGCTTCTTGGTATTACAAATGGGGATTTACCATAAAAAAACAACCAAGATGAATATCGAATGTCGTTTTATTCGTTCTTAATTGATACACGTGCATGATGACTCCATTTGACCTAAAATTAGCAGGAAAATTCAATATAATAATTAGATTGAAATTATATACTATGCTGACCGAAATTGAATTAAAAAATAAAACTGAACTGAAAAACTGTATAGATGACTGAAAAAGTTATTGTATAATTTTACTATAATATTTTTTAACAGTTATTTATAGTAACCATGGTTATATTATGTGTATATATTAAAAAATAAATAAATAAAAACACAAATATGTACACCGAGTACAAAAAATGTAATATTTCCAAGATCAAATGCTATTAATTTATTTGATGTATTGAGAACAAACTATAAATAATAATTGACTTGACCGTTCAACCAAATATAGAACTTTATATTTGGATGTTTCCGTTTCACGAACTGACTTGCTCCTTGCGAATATAATTATAGACTACGATTAGAAAATACACGTACTATTTTTTTTCTTTTATTTAGTCATTGTTAGACTATACAGTACTTGGTATTGTTTTTTGAAAAAAATATATTTCGTTGATTTAGTGCTTCAAACAATTTCAATCCGACACTGATGTACATTTACAAATGATAGCTTTTAAAGTATGATTAGGAGAAACAAGAACAAAATAATAAATATCTGTTCTGAATGATGAAGAATAAAGACGTTTTTTTAAAACCTGTACTCGTATTTAAATCAAAAACGAAACATATTTCAAAGAAGAGAAGATTACTGATGGATAATAGAAATTATTGATTGGGAATCAAATATAAAAAATCCAAAGAGAGACTGACGAACAGATGGGATAGAGATATGAGAAAATTCGTAGAAGAGAAAAGTATTGGATCGTTGGAAGTGGAAAGTGTTGGTATAGGGATAGAAAAATGCTGATATATATCTAATAAATTTATATTATTAATATGATTTTTTATCTTAAATGGTTTAATTACACTCATTAATTTCTCGTATTTAAACAGACATATTTAACATTTAATTAACTTAAACGAGATCAGTAAATCTTTTGATAAATTCAGAAAGTAAAATCTATTGTTAAAGAAATAAGAAAAAGAGTTCATGAAAAAAACCTCACAATAGATGAATATCTGTTCAAATGTAACTTGTATAAAATGAATATTTATTATTTATTTTTAATTAGTATAACGGATACAAGGGCGTTAATTACAATACAATAATTAAAAGCTAATTTACAGGTTTGTTACGAAAAATTGTTCATTAGAACAATAATACATTTAATATAAGTCGAATAATTTATAAAGTGTAATTAACTTTTTAAGTAATATGCTATATTTTGCAACTGGTTTTAAATGCGAGAAATAATATATAGATATTTATATTTTTTACTAAATAATTTTAATTCATATCTACTTGATTTTTATAGAATTCTTTTTAGGACACGAAGATACGATTCAATAGATGAATCTACAAATTATAAATGAAATTTTGTTGTGTATGAACAAAGAGCAACATTTGCTAAGTTCATTTTTTGTGCAGTTTTTTTTTAAATACAATTTTATTGCACAATCGACCGTTTGTGGCTATCTTAAAAGTTGTCATGTTATTACGAGAAGATTGAATAAGAGACGTACATACATAACTGGTAGGCGTCAATATATAACCGGTTCATTGGCATCGATAATGTAATAGAAAAATTTTCAATGCCTGAAGGGAAATGTTATTATGTTGCATCATATTATGATTTGGAAAAAAAGATTAATGAATTCTTCGTTTTTTAGTCATTTATGGTTGAAATTAATAATTTTCTGGATTGTTTTATGAATGACAATTCTTTATTGTCAAATTAATAATACGACACTCTCATTATCTTGTAATCAGATTATAAAAAAAGTATTGATTATCATTTATTTAATTTTTTAAATAAAAAAATAATTCAGACTGTTTCAAATACACAACATTTTATTATTTTCAAATATCTCAATAAATAAAACGTGTATTAAATTATTGAAACGATTGAGACCATAGTAAATATACGATAAAAATGAAATATCGTAGATATTTTATAAAACAGTTAAAAAATTTAAATATTTTAATTATATAAGAAAAAATGTTGAATTAATTAAAGCTAAATATACAGTATTAAATATTGAACTGCTGATTAACGTGTTTGAATTTGATTCTAAATACAAACACGTTGTATAAACAGATATGAATTTTTTTTTAAAAAAATCCAAAATTTTATTTTGTTCCAAATAACTAATGTTTCTATTTAAAAATATAAAAAGTGTTTAACCTAAATATTGGAAGATATATTTTATTCTTGTAACAGTTCATTCAACTAATCGAATTATTAGTACAAATAACTGTTTTGTATACGAAAAATATTGAATTTTATTTTATGTATATTGCAAATACAGTTATAATTGTATTTAAAATGAACAAATTCAAAGTTGTAATAGGAATATCGTTGAAAATATTTTTATTATTTTCACTGATGATATCATAAACACAATATATATACATATATATAAATATAAATGCTTATGAACATTACCTTTATAAAAATATTCAACAATGACTTCTACTTTATATAAAAAAAAACACTTCGCACAAAAACACTTTACCAATTCTTTACAAACATTCACAAAACTACACCATTGCACCAAGATCACGTTTTAATGCCTGTTTTTGACTAGTTGAAAATAAATAAATAATTGAAATTTATGAAAAAAAGAACTTTTCCATTCTATTCCCCTACTTTAGAGAAAGACTATAGTCACGAAAGGACAATATCACACTTTTTATTCGTTACGTGTACAGAATAATTCACGATCGGTTCAAAAGTTTAATATGTATCAAATGTAACCAATTGACCTGAAAATTACGAATTGATATTCGGTTATTGTCATGCATACGAATTGATTCCATTGAAAAATAAGTGTAAGTTTGTCGAATCGTTTCTATTCACGTATGTGTATATATTTTTTTTATTAAAAAGGTGTTATTAGTGAGCAATCTAAATCAATTAAAGGAAATAAACAAATGGGTTAAATATAAAAGTATAATTAGTTTGTTTCTAGTTTGGAATTTTAATCTTTTTAATAAGTTCTTTTAAGTCGCTTATATTAGAGTACTGACTTACTAACGACTATTTTAAAAAGACATATATATATATATATATATATATATATATATATATATATATATATAAAGCCGAAAAGTAGGGTTAAAAATAAATATGGGAAAAACCAAGGTCATGTTCAATAATTTCGCTGAAAGAAGTAAAATACAACTAGAGAATCAGTACCTGGAACAAGTGGACGAAATAAAATACCTAGGGAAAACTATAAGATACGATGGTGATTTATGGCCAGAAATCAAATCGAGAATCAAAGCCACATGGGCAACATTTGGGAGACTAAATAGTATAATGAAAAGCAATATACCAATCAGTTTAAAAAGTAAGGCATATAACCAATGTGTACTACCGGCCTGTACGTATGGAGCAGAAACTTGGACTCTAAACACAAGAATGAAACAGAAACTGCTAACTGCTCAGAGAAGTATGGAAAGAATAATGTTAGGAATTTCCAAACTGGACCGAAAAACAAGTAAATGGATAAGGGAACAAACAAAAGTAATGGATATAATAGAGCAAGTTAAATCGTTGAAATGGACATGGGCAGGACATATAGCAAGAAGAGAGGACAACAGATGGACGAAGATTGTTACGGAATGGAGACCAAGAGATAAAAGGAGACCCAAAGGAAGACCACATCAAAGATGGAGAGATGAAATTGTGAAATATTGTGGAGGGTAAGGTTGGATGAGATTGGCCAGTGACAGGAAAGAATGGAAAAGGCTCAGAAAACTCTTCTTTTTTAATTATGACATTCGACGAGGCTTTCACCCAGCAGTGGGCTGATGTGGGCTGGAGATGATGATGATGATGATATATATATATATTATCGATCTCGACCCACTATTAGATAAAGACCTCTCTCAATATGTTTTATGTACGATGATCCAATTTCTTTTATTTTCATTCCAATTATCATCAAAGTTTATATCAGCCAAAAACTTATCGAATTCTATTGGATCTTCTTAAAAAAAATCCCAAGACATTTCTATTTTTCCTTGCCTATCAATGATTTCTCATAACCATTACGTCTGTTATTCCATTCAAATATATAAATAAAATCTGTTTATATTTTGAAAGTACAACCATAGTTATGATATTTCTAGACGTAATATTTGTAACAATATGAAAAATAGAAATGAATAAAAATGTGTTTATACATGTACTTAATTTTAGATACAAATGATACATTACAAATATATAAATAGAGAATTATATGATTTTTTTCTTAATATTTTAATTTTTTTATTAAAGAGTGTACATACGTGCTGAATAAAGAAATTACAGAATTGACAATGTTATTTATTCATGAACTAAGAGTTGTACTAGTGGCATTCTTTCACTTTTCAAATTAAATATTGATGTTTTGATAGACAGGAAACAGGAAAGAAGTTATTTAGAACATATTAATAATTAATGAAATATATTGAATTAAAATCAATGAAAATATATATTAAAGGTGAATATGCATGCATTACTTCTTCAAATGTAGATTATATATGAAGATAATAACCCCTCTGTATAGATACAATGAACACAATACATTCGGGTCAAATAAAAACGTAGGATGGTATGTAGAAGTTATAACGTTATTTTGTGTTTATATGTATATATATATATATATATATATATACAAAATTTCAAAAAACAAATTAACGGTATATTAAACTTCATAAAACTATAAAATATAATTTTCTATAAAGTATAATCACGAAAAAAAATTTGCATATATGATAGAGTAATTAACGAAAAAATTAAGTATAATGCTGGAAAAAAAATATTGACAGATTTCAGTTATGATATTAATTAAAGTAATTATAAACAATAATGAGAAAATACATATTATTTAACTTATTTTTAAAATATTTTATATTAACATTTTTCATTGTTAAAATATACCTATTTATAATGTTATTTCGACAATAATAATACCAACGAATAAAATGATAATTTCATAAATAATAAATTTCATTTTCATATTCAATAAAAATTGTAGTATTTACAGCCATATAATTGCAGCGATGGTTATTTTTTTACAACAAAACGTATTAAATGCAATTTATAATTCTATTACACAATGGATTTATTTGTTTAGATTTATAGGATTGACCTAAAACTAATTATCATTAAATTTGAATAAACAGTTCGTTAATTAAAAGATATATCTGCTAGTCTCAATAAGATTTCTTTAATAATTATTTTAACATATGTATGCCAAATAACTAAAATCTAAAATATCATTTTAATTTATTCTTTTTTAACGGTTCTATAATTCGGTGATGTTTTGAGAACGATAATTTAAAATATTTACTAGTCTTTTTATGTTTAGATATTGCTAGAACAATTCTGTTTTATGATTTGAAAAAATGAATCTTTTAAAATGTGTTATATTCATACAACGTTGTGGTTCCTGTCTACTTGTGTGTGTATTAAGGGGGTATTCTAGTCTAGACGCACGAATTTTAGGTGTTTTTTCGGGCGCTATAAAAAAACAACAAATATTTTTACTATCCATTTTTTTATCAGTTATTTATTGACATTTTAACAGTATAAAAAAAATATTATTAAAAACAAAAAATTCAAAATTGAAAAAGGTACAGGCTGGCAAAGTGGGGGCTCGAAAAAAAAGGTGTCTCCTGGTTGACGTGGTTCCAACCCTTCCGATCATCCGAAACAAAGTTTTTTTGAAACTATTGAAAAATAAGGTTGTAGTAGTATCCCCGCCTAGGAAAATTTGAAAAAAAAAATTTTCGCAAAATGGCGGCAGTGTGAAAAAACAGTCATTTTTGTCCTATTTTTTCAACTTTCGGAATTTTTTAAAAATAGTAAAAAACAAAATTTTCAAAAAATCCTACGCGGGGCCAATCATTGTTATATTGAGAAGTTCTGTACCAAATTTCAAGTAAATCGGTCCATTAATACTTGAGATATCACGTCAACCGTGTCGAAAAAAGTAATTTCGAGAAAAACGCGTTTAAAGTTGATTCGTTCCGGCCAGACCGGATTGGTTGGCGCGTCACAAAAATAGCTATAACTCCGAAAATAATTCGAATTTCGAAAAATCCTCTTAAGGACATATTCTTAAAGGTCTATAAACTTTGAAAATATGCAAAAATTATCGATTTTTTCGAAATTCTAGACTAAAATACCCCCTTAAGTCACGTTGTGTGTAGTTATCGCAAGTCAGGGCGGCCATTTTATATTTTTAAAATCGCAAAAATAACTAACAAATGTATTTTCAATTTTTAAATTGTGATAGATTAATAAATGTCAACAATTTAAAAACTTGTAATTTATACATACATACATACATACATATATATATATATATATATATATATATATATATATATATATGTATGTGTGTGTGTGTATTTTAACTTTTTTCTTATATATTTTAAAAAAATGTATTCAATTGATTATAATTTGTTATCAACAATTGACTAGTATTTAATTACAAAAATTTTCTGATATGAAAACATATTATGTTTAAATTATTTCAAACATTTTAATATGATTTAAATCTCGATATAAAATCTATTTCCAGTCCTACGCAAATACATATATAAAACAAGAAATTCTCTTAGTCTAATAAAATAAATAATGCGTTTTGTAATTGAAACCTGTACAATCTGCGAACATATTTCATTGATTATATATCATTTTGTTCATCGAAACCGTTGCTACCGTTTAGTAAATAATTCAGTTTTACTCTTCATTGGACGGCTTTCATTATTTCGTTCTACATATCAATTCCGTTCGTTTCTCTTCATCGACAATGAACTCGACAAAAATCTACATATCAACAATAAACGCATGGCAATAATAAAGAAAATCTTGTTACACTTTTTAGCAAGGAACTCGACCAGCAGTCACATTTCGAAACGAACATGCAGTCTGAATGTTAAGCATGTGAAATTCGTCATGGATTCGACAACGACGACGACGACGAAGACGTTGTGTTTATTAGTTAGTGGCAACAAATCACGTTACAGTTAACTAAAACGACTCGTTGTAAATTGTTATTTCGGTCAACGTGTGACCCTGGAACTGGTGGACCATCCATGCCAGCTGATTGGCATACACGTTCGCATTCCGCCGACGAACTTGTTATCGGGCCGAGTAAAGTACTCGTTTGATCTTTTGCTTGCGATTATTTTTTCCTGTTGTTGTCTCTGCCTTAAAAACATGCATCGAATGCAGTTCGTTTATTCTATCGTACGACGATTTTTTCAGATTTCTAAAAATAATCTCGGTCGATTCATATCTACACAAATAACTGGTATGGAATTGTTAAAATAGTGAAGAACTAGACATGGATGTCACTTTTACTGATCTGGTATAAATATGTCAACAGGTCGGTTGTTTATGTTTGAAATAATGACGTTTTCTTCGAAAAAAATGTATGCAAGTTTTTTGAGGTAATTGGATCGAATGTTTAATTTATAAATAAAACATTTTTTAAGACTTATACATTAGTATTTTACAAGTTTAGTTAGATGGCGCCTACATTTCTGTAACATATCTTCATTTGATTTTATACATTTGTATAATATCACAGTTGTATTGTTATTATTTATAAAATATAACAATTAACAATTTACACATTTTCATATTGATTTTTCGAATATGTTAAAACGATCCAAAAAGAATTTTTAATAGACTTTCTCATATTCTAAAAATAAATAAAGACGTTTAAAGAAAAAGATAAAATAAAATTGTCTATTGTAAGAATTCCTAATCGGGCTTATTTGAATTTTAAAACGAAATTCCGTTGATTGTTAATTAACGATATTAACATTCAATCACGTCCACCTTTCTTCAAAATTCAAACACAGACGTCCAGTAAAAGGGAAAATCACGATACGCATTCAAACATCATAAATGGACATGTAACAATACACTTTCTCGAACGTGTGCCGTACAAACGAGTGTTCAACAATACACCTGTACTCATCTATAGGTCAAGTGTAATTTGTAAGGTTAGCTTCTAGATATCAAATAGATTTTTTGCTGTAACAGATAGTATGTGAATACATCTTTTTTATATTACCTGATTAGATAAAGTAACAGAAAACATTAATAAAAAAGAGTAATACTTAAAGACTAATTTTTTTTTAATTTCGTTTAAATACATTCCTCGATGGAATTTATTTATTATTTAGATTAAATTATTGGAATATCTTTAAATATATAAAAAAGGAAATTATTTAAAATTTAAACTAAAATTTTACTACATACATTATTAAACATCAATAGATTTTTGAAGAATTGAGTTCTTCAGTTGTATACACATATAACAATTCTCCAAATATTTATTACAACGACTGATTTTTATTGTATCAGCTCATTAAAGTAACACCGTTAACAAATTTATTTCAAAATAATTAATAATTTTACACTACAGACTTTTTTAATCTACACATATTGATACACTCTACACCTTGTTTTTGGGAACATAGAAATAGTTTAATTCAATTACTTTTAAAAAAACTACACACACACTAATCATTCTATACTTTGTTGACAAAATAAAAACAAAAATACACAGCCGCCACAGAGTATTTCTTTAAATTTATTAGTCTTTTAAGGAAACTTAATACATTTTTTTACCATTTAAGTAATGCTTGTATATTAAAATTTAAAATAATGTTTTTTTAAATGATTTTTATATAAATGTTCCTTTTGTCTTAATGAGTTTATATATATACACGCGTGTATGTATTGTATTATATATGTATGTATTTCAATTGAAATAAATTCAAGACTAATTGACTTCGTGCAATAATATAATTATTGACATAAATGCTGACCTACTACTCAAATATTTTTGTTACTCTATATAATTTTAATTATTTCATCAAATATGAATATATATATATATATATATATAATATTTGTTAAAAAAATTATTTGTGTCAGTAGTAAAATTCACGAGAAATGATGGCAAACAAGTTAAAAACAGTGTAAACGCGTGTTTCTTCCCTCTAGGCAAATATGCTGTTAAAATCGACATTTTTCGAATACAGGTGTATGTTATAGTATAATAACTGTTATGTTTTACAGAAAAATTAAAAAAAAGTTGTTAAATATTATGAAACTTTTATGCTAAAATTAACAAAATGTTCAATCAACACCAGGTCCTCAACAAGATTAGATTATTATTTTATATCTAAATAAGTATTCATGTCTTCATTTAAATTGATTGTCTTCATATCTGTCATTTGAATTGATTGTATTTGTGTACTCGAATGTATTTTAATTACTTATTTAAATATAATGACATTTCTGATAAAGTTTTTAAAAAAAATTGAAACGTTTTTATTTGATTCAGTTTGTTAAATAACGAATTTTATTTTGCAACAAATGTAATAATTTATTTATTAAATAATTCTCAATTTAATTTCGACAGTTTTGTATGATTTACTGATTATAAATAATAAAATGTGACTACTGTGCATTCAACGAAAATCACAAAAACGTAAATAACGCATAACAAAAGATTAATTTCACTTTCGTAGCTGAGAAAGTATCATAAGAACTCATTCGATTCACGGTCCATTGAAAATTATACAAGTATACACGCATTTAAATATAAATTGGATATTTGCTTACAACTTAACAGACACTTGAGAACGATATTCAAACTGTCAATAGTATTAGTAAAAGTAATTAATACAAGAATTTGCACCTCATTCATTATATCTACCTACATGTACGAGTTTGTTAATCAAATACAATATTATTTATATGACTAGTTTGTCAATGGAGTGATTTATTTTATTTCTAAATCATTTCTTTCGATGTTTTACTAATGTCCATATTCGACAGAGATCAAACAAAATATTTAACTAGAATCAAAAAATATTTGTTTAATAAGAAATTAATATACAAATATATATAAGGTCATTCAAATGTGACGCCTAGATCTGTGTTTTATTAAAAAGAAACATGTGTATAGGGAAACATGTGTAAAATTTATTTTGTTGTTTTGTTTTTTCATAAAACACAAATTTAGGCGTCACATTTGGATGGTCTTGTGTATATTTATCAAATTAAATCATAAAAAATATTTCTTAAGTATAAATGTTATTCGCTTTTTTTATAAAAAAAATAAAGTTTATTTATATATACGTTGTATTTTACAAAAAAATCAATTAAAATTTAATATTAAATTATTAAAAAGAAGTATTTTTGATATTAATATGCAATCCTGGAACTAAGATCTTGATTAATAAAAAAATAATAAATATCGAATTAATTAATAATAAATCAGAAAATAAGTGCATATTAGAAAATTGTTAATAAGACATTTTTTAAACAAAAATCATTACGATGAAAATCCTAGATTAGTTGTCTACTTCAATATATATAATAATTTTAAATGGCAAGGATTTTTTATTTTTAAATTAAAAGAAATTGAAAAAGAATATGAAGTTGATTGATAAATATTAAGTAATGAAATTTTAAAATCTTTTTTTTAATGTATAGTCAAAATCATGTTTCACAGTATGCAGCTACAACGAACAATGAGATTTCAAGTTTATTGACTTCTTCATCTCAGCGTAATTAAAATGAAATATATAACACATAGTAAATATTTAATCGAGTGCACACAAATCACTCAAAATACAATCAATTTAAAACTTATGTTGGAAATAAACACGCTATCTGGAAAATAGACATTCTAACTAATATTTATTTTAATTGCTTTTAATTTAACAGAGAAATAAAACTATAATATACATAATTACAATCACATTAATGTATATTTTTTAATGATATTTTACTTAGATCATATTAATAGTTTTGTGGATTTAATTCTATACTTGTTTTCAATAAAGAAAATATATTTTTAATAGATATTGTTTAGTTTTCTTAAATGTTATTTATTTTTCATACACATATAGGGTGCTTTTTAAGCGTGATAGAACTTTAAATTGAATTCCTATCGAAAGTTCTATGAGTGTATGTACATGAAATTCTTATGAATTATTATTATTTTCAATATATTTTTTCAAATACTATATTAATATATAGGGAATGCATTAAAAAATGTATATAAACAATTGTAAATTTTAAATTCTATCAAATCCTAGAAGTTAATAGCAGTTGCAATGTTTTCCTTACCTATTATTAATTTGAACACAATCAGGATTTCTCTCAGAATAGCATAAAATCACTTATTGCACACTACATTGATACATGAATGAAAAGGTAACAATTTATAATAATGTCATACATCACTTTATACACTAATTGTACTTAATAAAAAATCATTATATATTAAATAATAATTCAGTTCATCCTCGCGTATAAATCAAACAAGTCGAAATTGTCAAATATTTATTTAACTGACAATATATTTGGACTGAAAAGAAAAAAGTTAACAAGTGTTTTTTCTTCTTCGAATGACAAGTCGCCAATCTCAAAAATCCATATCCATTAATCAATCACGCCGTAATTCGATTGTCGCGAAAATGCGAATGTTCTTGGCGATTTAACGCGTGCTTTCTTAATTAGAATGTTTATATTACGTTGAACCATTCAACACGAGATACGGAAACGTACTGTCTGCGTCGGCCATAAGAAGACGGGGCTCTGTTTGAGTTGCTTACTGGGCCACTGGGCCTCCTTGCACTTGTTCTACGAACGAGGTGGAAGTTCTCATTATGAAATCGCCAACGACATCAAGTGCAAGGTCACGTCATCGGCTGAAAAATATACAATGTTGATTTATATATTAAATTGTTGATTGTACGTAATTTAGAAACTACGACGCATTCTACTATTATTCACAACACCTCATTAATCTTGTTAGTCTAAGCATATCTGTTTGTGTTAATTGTTGGTAGAGCATTAAAGTTTATACGAAATCCAGATTGTAAACTGAAACAACATTTTTCAAGTCGTTTACAAGAGTTTTTTTGGACTAGTTTTAAAGTAATTTGAATTTGAACTAAATTTATTATTTGTTTTCTCATACATACTTGTGTTTTATACAGAACCATGTCATTTTCTACACACACACACATCTATTTGTTTTTATGTAAAAAAAAAAACATAAATTTCCACATTAAAATCATAAATGATTTCCACATTAAAATCTAAATCAATAATTCAGAGTATGAAATGACTAGTATGGATCACTGAAAGATGATAGAACTTTTTTAAGTCCTACTTCTATAATTTATTTATAAGTTTGGCAAAAATAAAATCTTATATAAAAATTGTTTACAGTTATTTATCCAGTTTTGACAGATGGCAATAGAAAAATTTAGTTGATACAAGAGAATTATTTATTGAAAAAAAACAGATTTCACTACTTTCTATTAAAATGTATAAATAAAATTTGCATATAAAATTTATAGCGAATGAAAAGTTGGAATATGTATTTTTTAAATTTGTTAATCCAATAATTCAAATACTAGGAAATATTTTATAATCTATGAACATGAAATTAAAAAATATATAAATGCATTTATACTAGAAAAAAATTCTATATTAAAATATTTTTTTTAATTCTAAAAAAATATTTATTAACTTTTTTATGCAATTGTAAGTCTAATATTTTTTTAATTTTAAAAAATGTATATAAATATCAAGCTTAATCTTCAACATTAAATTTATTTTTCTCTGAGAGTACTCTATTCAACATTTCTTTAAATAAATAGAAAAGTCTTTGAAAAATATCCTAAATAAATCTATATAATTATTTTTAATAATAATATATTCGTTTAAATTCGACACTGAAATCATTTCTTGGTACACTTATTAATTTTTAATTATATATATATATATATATATATATATATATATATATATATATATATATATATATATATATATACAATTAAAAACAGGCTTGCAGATCGTGGTTTAAACCATAAATTAACACTTCGAATATTTATTACATAAAATACTGTTAGTCTAAAGTATTCATGTGTGTGTATTTTGAATTTTTATTGTAAATATTTACTGTATTAACCTGTTTTAAAACAATGACTCATAATGCAAATAAATTTTTAAGATATAACAATTAAGTATTTTACATAAAGATTTTTTTTATAAAAAAAGTCCAGATTTTGTATAGGTCATCCAAATGTGACGCCTAGATTTGTGTTTTATTAAAAAGAAAAATGTGTATAGGGAAAAAATATGTATAATTTCTTTTTAATAAAACATAAATCAAGGCGTCACATTTAGATGATCTTATATGAAAATTTTCATCCACTTCTGTAACTGTCGGACAGATAAGTTATTAAAAAAATATTTTATGCTATTCAGCCCATGGTCTCATTTTCAAAAATTATTAAGACCTTTTATTTTATTTTAAATTCCATCGAACAATTATTTCCAGAAATATTTGTTTGCTAATTGAATTTTATTTCACGAGCAATAAAAAATGTAAATGGCAATTTTAAACATTTCACACATGCATACGACATGTATAAAAAATATCTTAATAATAAACCATCAGCATTACATCTACCCAAACAAAGCATTATATCGTCGTCAATTACTTTCAACCCATTTAAAAAAACCAATGTCAGTGGTGTAAGCAAGAAGTGGCAGCAGCATCTAGCTGCAGGGAACTGTTGATGATGGCCTGCATGACACACGGTTCTCCGTTACAACGAACCGGTCTTCACTGACCAGATAACTATTACTTGGTCACTGGATTAGCGACAGAGTCACCCGGCTTCTCGTATCAATAATCATTTTTACACAAGCGGATGCAGACCAAATATAGCCATGGTGTTACCGAATCTGGGTCACTACTAACCATTTTTTTCCAATGCTTTTATTGATCTTATTTAACCAATTATATAATTGTTACGTAGTATCGAAAGAATGCAATGAGTTTAATGATTGATGGATTTTAATCATGAGTTGTTTTTTGCAAATTTGTAATTACATTCAAATTAAATGAATATATATATATATATATATATATATATATATATATATATATATATATATATATACAACCATTGAGTAGAAAAACGATTACAAAAAATGTTCAATTATGTCGGTTACTAATATGTTTCTCATTCAATTAAACCATATGAATAGATACTGATATAGAATTTTGAAATTCAGACATCGGCTTAATCGTTTGAATATTTTTTCTTCGATAAAAAAAAATATAATAATATATTTTCATAAGAACAACCCTAACTAAAATTACTTATTGGAGATAACTGATTGTAAGTTCGAAAAAAATAATTGTATAAAATTATTAAAGCTGAAAATATCTAAAGAATGATTGACTCGATTTAAAGTTATTTTTAAGAAAAAAATTATTTATTACATATTATATAAGATTTCAATTAGAAAATCAAGTTTTAATTACATACAATAACCAAATAAGAAAATTATCTATAGATTTATTTAGGGTTGAAACGAGGTGTAAGAAATAAAGGGTAACGACGATATATATATATATATATATGTATACATATATCGTACTTTCATATAGAAATCTGCACTTTACACGTTCAGTTTATTTCAGCGGACTAGAGATGGCAGAAAAATTTAATTACAAAATTTAAATATATATTTAATTAATATTAATTGCATTCATTGTAATCGAATTGAATTAAATTAATTATCATATCATAGCTATAATTAAATTTATTATAATAAGTCAATAATGTAAATTTATTTTAATATGTTTTAAAGGTTCTTTTATTATAAAATATTCATTGTTAAATTATGTTCGTTTTTTTAATCCAAGAATAACATTTTTTTTAGTTTATTTCAATAATTAATAATTAAAAAAGTACATATCATTATGTCGATTATAGATATAAATTAAATTATTTTTTTTATCGTTATAAAAAAATATGGTATACAAAGCCGTTAATAAAAATGTGCTTTAAATAATAATTCTAAGGATAATAAACAAACAAATTAAATGAATGTATTTATTTAACATTTTTTTAAATGAACTGAAATAATATTTTATTCTAATAAAACATGCGGAGAAAGAATTCACACATGTGTATACATTTTTTTTATTTGTAGGCATTCGTATGAGTAAAAGTGAAATTGGTTTTAGGCGTATATTTTTACTAGGTCATTTAAAATGATATAATTATTTTAAGATTTGTTTCACCAACAGGGGGCGTAGCTCAGATGGTAGAGCGCTCGCTTAGCATGCGAGAGGTACCGGGATCGATGCCCGGCGCCTCCAATCACCTTTTTGAATACAGTCAACTTTATACTAATTAAATAGGACATGTTTTTTTGGTATTCAATACTGAATGAAGTAACTTGCTGTCATTTATTACAGTAAGAAAATATTCTTGTTTATATTTTTATCAAAATTCTACAATTGATGTAAAATTATTGATAATAATAAATTATGGACGAAGAGTATTTCGGAAAGTTTATTAGAAATTAAGATTTTTATCCAAAAAACCTTACATTTCACGTTATCTCGTTCTAGTTTAATAATTTCTCTGAATTTATTTATATTAAATAATTATTAATTTTTTTTAAAAAAAAACAGTATACTGCATAAGAACAATTCATTTTATAAATCCAAAGATATAACTGTAATAATTGTTGCAAAGTAAATAGATTAATCTTGGGTATTAAACTTGACTTATTTCATATATTTTATTGTGGAAATATACAAGGACTCTGTATAATTATCTGTTCAATGTTATAAAAAAGTCAATAAAGCAGCGATATGTAATATTAATTCAGATATTTCTCGGATTCAAGACAAGTATTTTACTTTTTGACTTGTTTCTCATGAAAAGTTATTGTTCCAATCTCGTTTTAATATATGAAATGTTTGTAAAGTTGAATACATCTGAAAGATATAAAAGTAATTGGAGGCGCCGGGCATCGATCCCGGTACTTCTCGCATGCAAAGCGAGCGCTCTTCCATTTGAGCTACGCCCCCGATGGAAATAATGAATCTGAGTTATAGAAGTTTTTTTTTATTTCAAAATAATTAATTTGTAAAGAATATTTGTAAAATATGTTTATATTTAAGATAAATGGTATTATAGATTGACTGATCCGATTTCCAACAATTGATTTAAAACCGTTTCAATGTTTATGTACTCAAACATAAAAAAATATTTAATTAACCGATTTTTTTCGCCTAAAAAAATGTGATCATAAATAACTAAACTATCCTTCTCATTATCAGGAGTACAATTAAGTAATTTAATATCACGTTTAACAAATATACTTAATTAAACATTATATATTCGATCACGTGTTTTAGTTATAGTGCACATTTCTGAAACGATTTTCGAAATCGTTGAAGATTATCAACTAGAAAACTAGATTAGTATATTGTCAACAATTCAATATACTTTTCCGCAATTAACAAAGAATATCGCCACGATTCATAATGAGGTAGGAGTGAGACGGCACCATTGAAAATACAGACATACTGCCACGTCGAGTCTATATCGATAAGAGTTGAACTTTAAAATAGAATCATTTCTAAAACTGAATAGTACGGTTGATGTTTTATTTGTCATTTAACATTAAAGACATTAAGTCGCATTATATTGTAAATTAGACATATTGTTCAGTTAGTAACTGATTTATGGAACACGAGGAACATCATTTGAATTGTATATCTGCTTATCAGCTTATGCATACATTGTATTGTTATTATTATATAGACTTATCATAATGAAGTTGATTAAACAATAGCGTCGTCTCGATGCTCGAAAACTGCAAATATATAAAATATCTTACAATGATAATGAACTACACGCGTGTGACTATTAGTAAGTGCGTGAAGTGTCCTAAAGTGATTTTTGACGAAACAACAGTGACGTTTTAAACGGATTTTCGTTACTGATCTATTGTTGTGCGGATGTGCGTTACGACAACAACATGGAAATCATTTCAATTGAAGGTAAAAAAAACTTTACCGTGAACACGAATCGATCTTACCTTGAATTTATCTGATCATTAAATATTCAATACACATGTCCTTCATTGATATATATTGTGTATATTGTTTGTAAATAATTGTTATGATGCGTGGACATTATTTTATGTTCACGATTAAACTATTGTTTCTAATACAAATTTTCATGTTACAACTATTTGTTGTTTTTATGCAATATATATATATATATATATATATATATATATATATACATATATATATATATTGCATAAAAACAACAAACAGTTTTTAAGTATATTGCATATTTTTTAATACATTCATTACTTAAACTGTCTGATAAAATATATTTAAAAGATAATATATTCTTTTATCATTTTCAATTATGAACTAGATAAAAATAAAAATACAGTACGTATTTGTAAGTTTATATTACGTATAATCATCAGATAATTTATGATTATGAATAAAATTGCAATATTGAAATATCAGAGTTAAAAATAATATAAAATGTATATAAATCTAATTATTTCATTAGAAAAGAATGTTTAGAAATGTATAAGAATGAAATTAAACAAAAATTGTTAAAAATATTTGTTATAAAATATTTTTATTAAGTAATTATTTTACTTTATTAGCAAATAATTGTAATAAATCAAAAAACATATTTCTGACAAAAAAAATCCTTGAGAGTTTATTAAGGTTTCATAATTGAGAAATAATTTTAAAGAAATTATTTATAGTAACACACTTAAATAATGAATCGACGAATAAAAAAGAATATGTAGTATAACTGATAAAAATATTTTGGAAATTACAGTTTATACAATAAAGGTTTTTATTTTTCTGTTATCTGGAATCGTTGAATTACTGTGGTGTTTGAGACCCATGTTTCATTACCATTAATAAGAACAAATAGGATATATATATATATATATGTGTGTGTGTGAATTGTAGTTTATACCTGATTTACAATAAAAGTCAAGTCATAAAATAAAAAAGTATAAGTAAAATATTACCAGTTGTTTCAGATGAAAGAATGAAATTCAATTGTCTATATATTATTTTAATTAAATATGAAATTGGACACAAATAAATCCAAAGTTCCGATCTTTTATATTTCAGACATCCTCATTAATATAATCAGGTCATTTACCTTATGAAATAATTGGATAAAAATCATACTCGTTCCATTATTTCAAAAAAAGTAATTTGTAACTAAGATATAGATTTTTTATCTCCATTCGGCCTTCAATTAAAATAATTACATTTCATTATTCGTCTAAATAATCTTGTTGCTTAGTAATAAACTGGATCATTTTTTCACACGAAGCAGTTTATGTTTTCTGGTTAACTGAAAAAGAAATAATAAACTGGTTAAATCCAATTATCGAACATATTTCGTTATCAAGTTCAAACGAAAAAATATCATTTGAGATATTTGTAAATGTCATTTAAATCAATAAATATATTCTGTTTGTAAATATAATAAAATACTTTAGTATATTATAAAGATCATTCTAGAATCTTACGTTTTTTTTTTTAAAAAAAAAACGTTCTTAAATCAATTAAAACTTCTACACAATATTCTTAATTTAGGGATATTTTCAAGTAATATAGAAATATATTCCACGTTACACATATTTAATAATGAAACTGTTTAAATATGACATACATTTAACAATAACAAAACCTAAACAATCGAATAATATTATTATTTTAACTAGTAACATTTGAACAGTTGATATTTAATTTGTATCGATTGAGAAAGAATATTGTCGAAATATATATTACCTATAACAATATATACATTGTTATATGTATATAAAATGATTTAAAAAATACATGATGTTCATAAATATCAATATTTACTGTATTGAAAAAAATACAAAAATATTAATAGTAGAAATATCTCAGACAGAAAATATTTTCAATATATATATATATATATATATATATATATATATATATATATATATATATAAATCGATGAAATTTATGATTAATTGTAAATTAAAACGCAATTGAAAAATATATCAATGTTTATACAAAACAGTTAATATCATAGAAGTGTACAGAAGGTCGATGATCTTTCGTTTGATATTATTGTGCCAAATGTTACAAAGAATAATGTGCCAAATGAGTAATGCATCTTTTACAATTTATTTTTCAATGAAATCGTAATAAACAATAATTATAATAGTTTTTTTTTTACTTTACTGCACTTAATTTTTAATCGTATAGCTTGTAAATTAGTAAAACTATTATACATTAACATTTTTCTTTACAATACTTTTCAAAATGAAAATTTCTATTATCCATCTACTATTTTCTATTTGGTAAAAAGTCGTAAATAAATCACACGTTTTATATTATATATAATGTGGAATAAAAGTATGGTAATCATTAATAAACGCTATTAATAATATAAATCAAATAGTAACTCTACAAGCTGATTACTCTTCATTTAGATCAAGTGTTTCTGATAAAGATGGATCTTAATGCGTTTATTTACAACCAATATATCTTTATAACGAAACGCAACGAATCAAGTTTTATATATATTTTTAGATTTGGCACAACGACCTTTACTGTATTGCACAATGAAATGTTTCTTACAAATTTGTTTAAGATTAAAAATACAAAAAAAATATCGAGAAATAACTGCTTATTGTATTCTTTCTCTTTTTTCTCTACATATATATACAAAGATATTTCTATTACCCTCTATTATATTTATTAGAGATACTATTCATCGTAATCAAGATTTAAAAAACCATTTAATTCCATTTTCAGAGAGTCCATTACGTCGTGGTAGTACTTTCAAACGTGCATCACCATCCAGACAATTTCGTGGACCATTTCGTGCGATCCGTCTCTGTCTGCTCAGTATTACACTACCGACTTTATTGATAGCAGGACCTTTGTATCTTCGCTACCACGTGTACGCGAACCAGCTATATCCTTTGGCCATGTCAGATATGAGACTTATTGATAATCGCGTGTCCACCACTTGGTGCCAGGTGAGTGAATAAACAACAATAACGACTAACATTATTTCGGCTCAGTTATTTACGTTATTCCGCGAATTATTTACAAAAGAACTAAACAATTCTAGCTTCAACTTATTAGGTGTTTGTAGTCAAATGTGTATAGCAACGAATTATTTATAATTTCAGGGAATGTCTTTGCTTATCTTGAAATAAAATATTTGATATTTGTCTTGATACTTTGGTCAATTCATTTGAATACAACCCTAACATCATAAAATTCATACTTATTTACACATATAGATCTTATGATTTGAAAAAATTGTAGAGAAATTATTTTATAAATTTAACATATTTTTGTTACAATCTGTTATGATTTTAATGATACAATTTTGAATTAAAAAAAACATTTAAGCTAAATTTAAAAATAAAATATAGATACATATACAATAAAAAAAGATAAACAGATATTCGTAATCAGTACTTATCTCAATCGATTTAACAAACTTGAGAGGTAAATGAACGTCCTGTCTGCAAAATATATACTATAATCTACATCAAGGATGACTTCTTACCTTGTTGTCGATATCAGTCGACTTTATTTTTTACAAAGTGTAAATATTTGTTTTGGCTAAAATGTCATTTGATAAGATATATACACACAAATATAAACATTTCATCGTAAAAACATTTAGTATAATTTTTATAGATAAAATAAGTACAATTCTCAGTATGTATATACAAATTTCCAATTTATTTCAATTCTTAATATTTATCATTTATTTCACTTATACTTTTTTTTTTGTAAATAAATTTTCCATATGAATTAAATCCTATGTGTGTTTGTATTTTTATAAAAACACGCGCCAAAATACCATTTAATCTGAAAAGTTCATCATGTTATATTATATACTCTATTTTTTTTAAATATTAAAAAGTGTTTGTTTAAACGAGATTTCCATTGCAGTATATAAACGTGATTCAGCAAAATAATAAAGCTTTGTAAACAGTAGCTTCATTTACGCATTCAGATACAAAACACATTAACACACACACACACACAAACATATATATATATATATATATATATATATATATATATATATAAAAAATAAAATGTAAAATTTTTAAGATTTTTTTATTTTTTAAAAAAAACTTAGTTCCTTTTTTTAGCCGAAAAGCCAAAGAGAAAATTATTTTTTCTTTATATATAATAAGAAAATATGATACAGAATATCTGAATTTATAAACATTCTAAACAAACATTCTACACACTGACGTATGCCACAAAAAGATAAATCGTTATTTAAATATGTATGACAAATTGTAAATTTATTACATTGTTCCAGAGATAATGTTTGTATTTTCGAAGATTTATTATTAATGGTCGGTAAATATTTATTTGTTCATTTTATACAAAAAGGAAATAAGACTTAAAAAATCATATGAGATTACTGCACTGGTTTGAATACAAAGTATTATTTATGTCAGCAAAATAATATATACGAAATGTGACCCAAATTTCTAAGTGTCTTATACGAAATTATTTATCTTATCTGGCTTTTAATATTATTATTTACTGTTTTTTTTTCAAAAAAAAAATCAATAGAATAATTGAGAAACGATAACATTTTACTGATTATAAATGGATATAATATATTAAAATATAATTTTTAATAAGTAAACAAATATTTCAGTATTTATTTACTTTGCATATTTTATTTACAGAATGTTTTCTTTTATCTTAAACAAATATTTTTAATTGATTTTTTTCAGTAATTCATCGAAGTCAATTAACTAATTAAATGAATCAATTTATTTTCATTCAAATAAAAAATATTTATTAAAAATAAAAAATGTAGTATTTTTTAAACTAAATTATAATGAAAATTTCTCAATCCTTATCTACAAAATCTCGAATTTTATGTAATACAACTTATATATATATAGTTTAAAAATATAAAGTGTGTTTTTAGGTTAGATAGAACTTTCGATTGAAATTCAATTTAAAGTTCTATCACACTTTTAAAAAAAAAACATCCTATATAAGTCATATAATATAATTTACTAATTACTGAATTTATTGCATAAAAAATATATAAAAATCATGTTTTATTTCAGAGACAATTGGTACGAGTGAATACGACTTTCAACGCATTCCTGCTTCCAGAAGCTCCACATACAGTCCATCATATAAAACCATTCACAATGGTACGAGAACTGAGACTAGAAGATGACATGAAAGAATATTGGGGATTCTACTTACTTCGTGGATCTTCTGTTACAGTTTCTACATGTACACGGTATGAAGTATTTCCATTTAATCAGTCTGAAGTATTTGAATTATCCCAACGAAAATAATTAAATGATTAAATATCTATCGTTTATATAAAGACACGAATATTGAAAACATTTAATTATAAGCGAGATAGTAGTGTATGTATCAGAGTTATATGAAACACATGTAACTTTCCCAAGGTTGTTCCCACGGGAATAGCATACATAATCCATGCGTTAATTGTTGACGAATAATTCCGTTAGGAATTATTTAGACCTATAAAAATCGCGACAATCAATTTTTGATTGTCAATAAAATATCGTTATAATGAGAACTAGAAGTTTCTTTGTTACTTGTTACACTGGGTAACATCAGTTCTAATCTGAATGTTGTAAGAACAACATACAATTCTAGCCATGAGATTGTAACAATTTTGACTGATGTATTGATGATTGCCCAGTATTTTGTTGAACGCTGTTGATTGATTGATAAAATAAATAAATATGTTTTCTTTAAAAATCGTACTTTCGATAATTTAAAATAAAACTTCAGCATATGATCAAATTATTTTCGATATAAATATGAAAATTCGTTTATCTGTACAAAATAGTACGTCTAGCCTTGGTACCATTAAAATATCCTCATGAAATTGTCCAATTATAAAAATATATGTACTTCTCGATAATACAAATATACAAACATTCGTATTAATTTCAAACAAAACATATGTGTTATGTTTTTATTGAAAAAATGCCAAGACACACACGTATTTATTTTATTAATTGAATTCTATGTAAAAAGTATAGAAATACTTTTTTATAAAAAAATATAAGAGAAACAAATATCGAATTATACGAAAAAGGTTATAGTCGGAAATGGGTCACGTACTAAACGTGATAGACTGTTTTATTATTTTACTTAAACCGTATTTTATTTGGCACAATGAGTGAAAATTTCAGGTTATAAATATAACTTTAAGACGTGTTTTATTTATACAGTTATAGCATTCATTCTAGGAAGAAATGATGAGGCTAGATGCATGTATCAAAAACATAATGCGATTTAGGTGCATGTATAGCAAACAGTACTAGTGAAAAGAACAAAAATAATAATCTAGAAAAAATTAATTCGTTAAAATATTATAAGGATAACAAGAATAGCGTTGATTTTAACCATTTGATTAGATTTCAAATCGAATAATTTTTATGATATTATAATCTTTAAATCGTTATATATATATAAATAAATTTTAATAATAAAACACTTCTAATTTATCATTACATAAAAAAATGTACTTTTTATCGTTCCACTCAAAACATTTAAAATTTAATCATTACTAATGAATTAAATCACTTCAAATAAGAATTTCCATTGTGATTTAAAATCATTAAAGATTACACAGTTAAATTCATTATTGTCAATTAATTGGCGTTGATGAATTTAGACATATGATTCAATCAAGTTGAAACAATTACTTATGAGAAATAAACATCTTATTGTTATAAAAATAAATAATCAAAAATATGTTCAATTTTAAAAATGTTTGTTTATTTCTACTGTAATTTATTTATTTTCAAATTAAATCGTTTTACTTACATTTTTAGTTCAATATAAAACATGTTTATTCTCTTGGCCATATTAACCAAACTTGTAATCACAATGGCAATTGAAATTATATATATATATATATATATATATATATATATATATATATATATATATATATATAGAGAGAGAGAGAGAGAGAGAGAGAGAGAGAGGTATTTTTAAGCCTGATAGAATTTTAAATTGAATTCCTGTCGAAAATTCTATTAACCTAAAAAAACATCTTTAGCATACTTCTATATATACATACACACACATGTATATAATAAAAGTGTTTTTAGGTTAGAAAGAACTTTCGATAGGGATTCAATTTAAAGTTCTATCACAATTAAAAAAACATCATATATATATATATATATATCTATATATTTATATATATATATATATATATATATATATATATATATATATAGCCTGTAAAAAAACTAAGACTATTTATTTTACTTTATCTTAAAAAGGGGTTTTATATGAGTACTAAATAAAATGCGCCTTAAAAAAACTGCGATTTATAAATATTTACTTGGCAAATAATTAGAATACTATTTAATTATATAACATTTATATAGAGTGATTTATAAGAGAGATTTTGATTTTTTTATTCATTGTATTATTTGTTCTTATCTGTACCGCATTATTATCTAAATAAGCTTATAAGTATAATGAATTTAATTGTCAGATACAATTCATTTCTACATATTTTTTATACATTTTAATAATATACATATATATATATATATATATATATATATATATATATATATATATATATATGTACTTAAAATATAATCATTCTATTTAAAAATGTTCAGATTTTAGATTAGTTTTATTTTATGATAAATAATAATTAAAAAAATCTGTCGATTACAAAACAAAGACAATAATCCAGTAATTGAATTTGATTTTACATAAATACAAAAAATGATTCAATACACGTTTTACTGAAACATGGCAAAACCTTTTATTAATTCCATTTGAGTACTCTTCTTTAATCGAATTTCTATATCATGTTATATATTTTTTTTATTTAGTAAACATTGTTGTACTATATTATTATTGAAAGTTGATATTTGTTTTTATATTTTCATTATTTGTTAAACGTTTCTCACGTAAGACCTTCTCGAATTGAAATAAAAATATAGACAGGCCAAAATACTATTTATGAATTACATATTTTTTTAAAAATATATATGATCTGATTTATAAGATCCTGTGTTATCGTTTCTTTTTCAATTTTATTATTTGTGTTCGGATTACATTAATAAGTATATTTATATTATTTTTAGATGGCCAGGTGCGTCGTTAACGATAATTCGCGGTCATAAACATTTACATGAATGTGCGTACATCGGTGACGATTCATCCGAAGAACTGAATGAATTGATACAAGCTATAGAAGAAGGCAACTATGTAATCCATAACGATACAAAAGACGACGCACCATCTAATAATCCTGGATTGATGAAACGGCACAGATCTGATGTTAAATTCCATCATCCAGTGCATCAGAATCTTACAAATCATACCATCGATCATTATGAACAATTCGACGACCATGATCATCATATGGATGCAAAACGGATGAAAGAATTATTAGCCAGGCTGTACGAGAAAACGAAAACGAAAAATGGTATTCCAATACCGACAGATCACATCCACAAACATCGAAATCAGAGTGTGAACGCAAACGAGCAGAATAATTTGAAATTCGGCGACGAAGCGTCGCATCGTGAGATGATTAAAGAGAAGACCGCATCTGAAGAAGTCTTCCAAGACATTTTGACAAAACTGAATAGTTTGGGTGAGAGGGGGAAAGGCGTATTACAGAAATTAAACGATAAATTAGGTACAAATCAGATAGAGGGTGATGATGATGAGAAAAGGCAACAATTGAAACGAATAGTCGAGAATGCAATCGATGCGATAAAAGATGATAGAGAGGAAAGTGGTGGTGGAATGGATTCGATGAAAGAAGAAATATCTTTTAATGATAGTTTAGAGGATGTACAGATGGAATTGTTGAGAAAAAAGAGAGAGTTGGTGTTGTCTTTTACAAAGAATTTAAATAATCACGACGAAGAACATAATGAAGGAATAGAAGAGGTATGTTAATATTCGAAAATATTCGAATTTCATTTCAAAGTCTTCCATACTTTCTGTAAATAATGTTAGTTATCTCTTTCTACTTTTAGGGATTCACCCCTGATGGAATTGCAGATCATAGAGGTACAGTAAATGAGACCACATTAAACGATCGTTCGAATAGTGAATTTTGGTCGTCGTTTTCAAGCAGTGAAGAAAAGTTATTGAACTGTGCAGGATTGATTTTGAATTTACCATTGACGCCACATCGTTCTTGTGAAGCACATCGAACAAATAAAGAAGCTCTGGGCGACGCTAGTCTACCAAATACTGTTACTTATAAGTAAGTTTATGATAAACATTTTTTGATTTTGTGGATGATGGATAAAAACTGTCCTAAACAGTTTTTCTTGAAAATTTTGGAAATCTCACAAATGCATTAAATATCTACAAAAATAACCAATTAAATCAAGAATTACAAGATAAAATTATAAAGTAACTTATTTGTTCATGTCACATGAGTATAAATTTTATAATAAAAAAAAGTCCCATGTTTATTTGAGAATATTTAAAATTATTTCCTAAATATAAACATATAAAATATTTGAAATTTTATTTAAACATTTATTTATTTCAGAGTACCTACGAACGGATATTATTTCTTCGTTTTCAATAGTGAAAACGAAGTACAAGTCAATTATCTACGAATACAATTCGATTTACACAAAACCGTGTACAATGTGAGCAATTCGATAGCCCAGTGTGAAAACTCGACATCGACGTGCGCTTTAAACCTCGGTTTCTTTTCGAACGAGAAACTCGTCTTAGAATTACCTGTATGTAACAACGACAGCCTATGGAATCAAGAATTCGTTGTTGTGTCCGAATGTGAACCAAGAACAGC
This sequence comes from Neoneuromus ignobilis, assembly GCA_029203775.1. Taxonomy (NCBI): domain Eukaryota; kingdom Metazoa; phylum Arthropoda; class Insecta; order Megaloptera; family Corydalidae; genus Neoneuromus; species Neoneuromus ignobilis. The sequence goes on along the minus strand of CP092096.1, from coordinate 20,383,158 downwards.
AATTTATATGATTTGTGTGATAGCTGTGCCTTTGATTATAATCTTATTCGCATTTCACTGATGATAACAGAAAAGCAAATGATTCATGTATGAATTGTTTGTTTTTGGTTAGGATTATTGTTGTAAGTTGAAAACCATTTCTTTTAATATCAAGACTGATGTTTGAGAGATAAAATTAAGGACAGAGGAATGAATTATTTAATGTTAATGTTAAATATTTGTTGTTTGTGTATATTGAGAGAACATGATAGATGAAATGTTTTGAAAAGTTTTAGATACAGATTGATAAATATAAACGTATTTTATTTAAAGAATTTTTATAGTAAATTAAATATTTTTATTAACCTTGATAACTTTATATTTTGAAACTGTATACGTAAAATTGAATCAAAGGTCGTGTTATAATAATAATAAACAAGATTCAATATGCAAAAACACACATATAGTTTAAAATATTTTTCAAAACATGGAAAAATGTATACACGTATATTTCTTAATAAAAAAAAATATTGTGATGTACGTAACGGTGAGATTATTAAATAAAAATATATGTAAATATAAAAAAGTAATATAAAATTAATAAAATATTATTGTGATTTGTATTTTTAATTATAAACAAATATATTTTAAGAAAGGCAGCTGATAAAGATAATCTTGAATATTACTTTATATAACTGAATTATTTTTGTATTTTATTGTATGTACTTATATATATATATATATATATATATATATATATATATATATATATATATATATAAATTTAAAAGACATGTTAATAATAAAAAATGACTTATAACTAACATAAATTATATATTTTTATATATTGTAAATTGACTAAAAAAGAGGTACTTATATATATATATATATATATATATATATATATATATATATATTAATCTTTTTATAAATAAATAATTTATAAAATGTACTTACAATATTAATAAATGAATATGTTTAAATATGTTTATTTAATAATAATTCCAATGATTTTTCCAATAATGTATTAAATGTTATAATGTATTAATAAAGTATATAATATGTAATATCCCCTATAAGTGAATAAATGATTTTGGAATGAAGTCGGGGATGAAATGAAATTCGCTTATCGCACAGTAGCAGGTATGTTCCAGAATCCAGTATTGATCTTTTTGCGTCGTATGTTTTCATAGCTGCACATATAAACAAGGGATTGAAAGTCAGTTTTGAAATCAATTGTAATAAAATTCTCTATTGAAATTTGACTAAAATAGAAAGAAATATATTGAAAATAAAACTGTTCAAATATACATATTTGTCATTGAGTGATATTCGATAAATTCAATTTGAAAACTGAATCGTATTCGTTGCTATTAACAAAATATTTATATAAATGAACAATAAGTGAATATGATTTAACGTCGAGTAATAGAAAAAAGAAGAAACTTATTACAAGAAAATATTTTCTAAATGATAAGTATCAAAACAGTCAATAATATAATAACGAAAAACAATATTTGTACAATAACATCCTTATTCTTATCTTCTTAGTATCAACCCTTACAAATCATATTTACTAATATACAGCCTATTTCTACATTTGTTGTCGAAAGATAAGCTAACAAAAGATAAGATTATACACCGATTTTGTACACAAAATGGTTTAAATGTCGTTTATATACCTCCTACTACAATATATATATATATAGGGTCATCCAAATGTGACGCATAGATTTGTGTTGTATTAAAAATATACTAAATACATGTTTCCCTATACACATGTTTCTTTTGAATACAACACGAATCTAGGCGTCACATTCGGATAAAAATATAAAATAATTGTATAAATCAGAAAAAATGCATATATTGATTCTTGTGTTGCAAGATCTACAGAGGGGATGTGTTTTAATTAATCTTTGAATTTATTTCTGCGTCACGCGCACATTAAAAAAGGATTAGTCTACGTTATCTACCACCATCCCTGGATTGTTCGCTGTGGGAAACGCAGTGACTGCTAATCTTTGCTGACAGTACAACGTTAATGAGCTTATACTAATTCTGAAATTAATTCTTTCTTGAAAAAAACGCTTGTCTATTATGTTAGATAAACTTATTGTAATAACGAGATTTGTTTACTTTTAATAATCATTTTATTTTTAATATCACACACACACACACATGTATATATATATATATATATATATATATAAATGTGTATGTGATTTTAAAGTGCTATTGCAAAGCATATTTAATTTTTCTCACATGAAAACAATATAAAACATAATAATAAGAAAACGAAGAAAAACAATAATAATACACGGTAGTCTTATTAAATAATAAAGATAAGAAAAGAAAAGATAACATTAAAACGAAGAATGGCAAAATTAAAAAATAAATATTATAAATAAAAAGGATTATTGAAAAATTAATTGAAAACTCATTTTTTTCTATTACATTATCGTATATTTAGTTGCATAAATTCGATTAATCAATTTTATAAAAATCTTTGTTAATAATAATTAAATATATTAATTATTGATATCTACAATACGATTGTTCTATTTTTATATAGTTTTCTTAATATGGAGTTTGATAATTAATAATTATGTATATTTTCATAAAATATGTATATAAGAAACATACAGAATTTATATATGAATAGACGTGAGAAGGAAAGATGGACACCAAAAATTATTGAGTGGGAATCCAAAAATAGAGACTCATAGTTAGTTGAGATATTCTATATCAATATAGAATGGAAAAGAAAAGATTTTTAATATCTAGAAATGGAAAATTTTAGGAGAGGTTTTCTTCCAACAGTGGATAAAAAAAACACAATATATATAATTAGAAAAAGATCTAAGAAGAGATCCATGAATAGATAATATAGAGACTTTAGAAAAGTTTTGAGAAAAGTTTTCATCCAGCAGTTTGAAGAACTGTTGTTTAGAAAATAAAATAAAACAATAAGTATTTAGATTCTTAAATGATTTTTTTCAATAGTTAACTATATTAACAAATTCGTGTATGTAAATGATATTTAATTTAATCATCTATAATAATATTATTATAAGGTACAAATTAAATTAGAAATTAAATAAAAATTGGGTAAATTTACATTTCGTAATTCAATTAAAAAATACAGTACATTTATTGCAAAATTTAAAAAAAAATTAATATCTACCAATTTTTCAAATTACATAATTTATTCTTATCTTATAACTAATTATTAGATTATCTTTAACTAATTTTAAGTCATCAAATGATAGTAATTTAAAAGGAATTATATTCGACATTACTTAATATGAAATTAATCATAGGAATTAAAGATAAGCATAGTAATTCTAATTCTCTGTTAAAAGTTGATACAAGAAAACGTGCACGAGAAGTTTTCGTATGAAATCAAATAATATACAGTGAATCGTAAGGAAAATTCTTAAAATGATCAACAAATACGGTAGTGGTTGAATAAAACCATATAACTGATATGAAAGGTGACGTTTTTATGAATATTTTTACACGAAATCAACTAGTCGAACACTCTTGCGGTTTTGTTATTTGATAATTTATTTACTATATCAAGCAAAATAAGTTTTATATAGACAATACGGATATGTAGAGAAATTTACTTTTTAGGTGAAATCAATTATGTTGAATAACTGGAAATTGAATTAAAATAAATTATTAGAAATTCAAGAAAACAATTATTATACAAACTAGTTTCCAATCGCATAATGATTTTTCTATTAATAAATCTAATATTTATCCAAAACATATCGATGATTTTATTCTTATAGATTTGTTAGCAGATTTAATACAAAACTAAGTATATGTATATTTGATAAATTTATTCATATGATATTTAAGTACATATTAAAAACTACTTATCTTTTTATATACAAACAACAATAGCGGCTTCACTGACATTGTAACTGGTGAGAATAAATGCTAATAAGGGGTAAATGGCACGCGTATCAATTGAAAAATACTATTAGGGGATGCATCCGGTTGTCATTTCAAATCATACGATATCATTGAAATTGTTCATTAGTACGTGAAATTATTTATAATAAATTCAAATAGATATCCACTGTCATCCGGAAATTGGAAATATAATTTCGAACCTACAACACGCCTTTTTATAATTTTACTTATGGGAGAATAAACATTGATTTATTGAAGTATGTAATGATTATTTTTTTCAATCGATGAATGTGTTATAAATGTTGTTCGGACGATAATAATAAATTTCATTCAATGGTTATTATTTCAAATAATTTATTTACTGGTTTACAAATTTGGAGAATTGAGTTCTCACCTTGTACACAAACAACAAATTGTCAATTTGATATTTTACTTGCTAACGAAATAATATTTTATTAAAATCAATAAATCAAATAATTTTTACACTTGTGTATATGAATCGTTTACTTTTTTATTTCAAAATAATTAATAATTTCAAATAACATTTCTTTTAAAAACGTACACACTTTGACACTTCTCACATTATATGCGTTGTTGACAGAAAAACAAAAGTTCACAGCCGCCATACATAATTATAATATTTTATTTATTGATTGATATATCTTTTGGTTTTTTGATTAATGTTAAAAATCAAACAATGATTTTCCATTAACAAGGGTTAAAAGTATGTATATATATATATATATATATATATATATATATATATATATATATATATATATGTTTTTACAAGTCATATCCATTCCATATTTATGTACAACGATTGCCACATAAACGTGCCTTTTTTCAAAAGTCAATTGCCTAACAGAAACCCTAAAATAGTACAAACGTGGCAATGAATAAAATAATGTATTATGTTGCAACTGGATGTTGAACACGCGTCGTCCTTTATGGGAATATAAAATTATAGTTTATAGGGTGTATATGTGTGTATACTTTTTTCAATTCTCAACCCCCTATTGCAAATAGTATATAGCTTGCTGATCGATTTGTAAAATAGTTCAATCAATCCAGAAAATAACGACCGGTTAATAAATCAATTTGTTCTTATAATAGCAGAATTTTTCGATTTCTCAAATAGAATTAAAAACGATCAAATGTATCAGTTGAGTTCTCATAACGTCATAAAATTGATATAATCTTTTAATTTATATTTGTTCAAGATGAGAATTTTAAATTATATTTAACTTATTTCTGTTGTTGTTTTGTGTTAACGAGTGATTTTAAAAAATGACTAGATTTTCTATTAAAAAATATATACAATTTTTTACAAAAAATGGGATATGATTTAAAATCTAAAAACAGAAACATTTCATTTACACCAAGGTGTATATTACAAGGCACGCCCTACAACCGTGATTGGATGAAATCATCCCTTACGCAGAATACAGCCTTAACTCGAATGACAATTTGATAAGAACGTTCGAAAAAGCTATTTTGACATTCAATGTGGATATGCCTGCAAGCAACGACGAAATTGTGACACGGACTACGAAGGAGTGTTCATCCCAGATAGTGACTACCCTTAACAAAATGTGATAGCAACTATTGTGAGTCAAATATAATATTGATATTTCTGTAGTGCATCGACTAGTCCACATATAGTTTGACAATTAATATTTTTTGGTCCTCGATGTGGTTCTGTATACGGTGAAAATGTTAAATTTCAATTAGGTGTTGTGGAAATACACGTCGAAATAATATCTGTTGTATTTTGAAATGTTTATAAGTGATTACTGAGTAGTGGATTTTATTTAATGTCAATATTTTTATATATAAATAGATCAGATAGATTTTCGATTAATTTATAATATTGTCAAATATTTGTGTATTCAATGGTAAGTGAAATTAATATATAAATATATAGATTGAAAATTATTTAAGAAATTAGTTATTAAAATTAATTTTATTTGAAAAATTACGAACAGAAAATTCTAATTCTAGCATTTTTGAATATTTACAATTAATTAAATATATTTCATATTGAGATAAAATCTCGAAAAATAAATCCATATGCTATATACTATATTAAATTTCATATTTGAGAAAAAATACAAATATACTCAAAATCTGAATTCATTAGACTAAATCTAAGAAAAATCCTTTCAAAAAAATAATTAATAGTTTATTAAACAAATCTTAAATACGCCATTAAACTTATAAATAGTTTAAACATAACATTCCAATCCTACTTCTGACTTCCTGCAAAAATTATATTTAATTGAGATAAAGCTTATGTGGGTGTAAAGAAACACTGATCATATAATACGATTTCATAAATAATTCAAATTTTGTTTTAATAAAAAATATGTTTGCAAAGTGTATACTCGTTTCTATACAATTTCATGGATTTTCAAGTCGAATTAATATTCATGTGATGTAGTTATTTGCATATATTTTTTTCAATACGAGTGATAATTTCATATTACATGGTTATCAGTCGTAATAAAATATGTCGAATAAGGTAAGAGAGATAATATTTATATTTAGAATTTGTATTGAAAGAAATTTTATTTTATATGGAAATAAGGTAGTACTTGCATGTACACATTTAAAATATATTTGAAATATTTAAAAGGCACAATTTTTCAATCTTATTCTTTTTTCAATCTATTGAAATTTGGATTCAAATATTATATTGAAATCAATTATAATTTATTTATATTTCCTAGTCATACCACGACCAATTATTCAATTTGTTATTATTATTTTAATTATAATATCATCAAGGAAATAATAAAAATAAAATCGAGATAAGTGACTACATTTTCGAATATCAACTTGAAAAATAACTCGAACAAATATTTTTAAATTAGAACAGTAAAAACCAAATCTGTCTATTGTATGTCAATGACATCCGTGCAGTTACACATTGCAAATATTTTGTGGTTTTCGTTTAGGTAACTTTTACGAAACATTTAATAAACAATGACTAATACTTTTATCTACGTTTATTTTAAAATCGTATCAAAAACACAAATTTTTTACTCGGTGATACGTTTTATTATTGGCAACAGTCGGAAAAAAACAAATATTAATATAAACTAAACTTAATCTGTAAAATTTATTCCTGAATATATTTTATAAATATCCATCATCATCATCTATCATCTGACTATTTATACTGGATGTCTTTTTTTATAAATCTCTGAATTTCAATAATCCAACATATTTGTATTATCACTACATTTTTTACAATATATCCCATTCATTCATGTATCAAATTCTTTATTCCTCTTATTAAAAAATTAACAGAGTTTATCAATGACTTTTATATAAATATATATATTTCTTAGAGAAATAAATTTATTTTGATTTCATCAAAGCCTCTAATAACCTACACACAATCAATGTTCGAAATGGAATGGTCGGGCGATGGTGACAATACAGATCATAGTACGACTTCATCGCCGCCGAGACGTTGTACGACGATCGACATCCATGCAGGAGGAACGACAGGACGAGCTCAGCCTCCTGACATGGATTCATTGTCAGAAGATGACGATCTTTGCATGTCAGACGATTATTCTATTCCAGACAGTGATGAAGATGAATCAGTCAAGAACAGAAACCACAGGTAGGTTTATTGATTAATGAAAACACTATTTTTATTGAATCAGTGTTTTTTAAATGATTTATTACATGTATTTATTAGGAAAAGTGTTAATAACACATGCAGGTTTTTTGGAAATTTTCTTTTCAAGAAGATATCACGAAACATACATATAAATAAGTGTAAGATTTGTAGAAAAAGAAACTTAGATATAACAAAAATCATTTTTTTATGATTTTCTTAATGTTTATACATTTATTCCATCTGTTTCATTTCAACGGAAAAAATATTGAAATCAATTATATAAATGTCTTAATTTCATCATAAAATATTTATTTACACAATTTAAACATCAATTCATTGCATTGCATCCTAAGAACTGAGTTCATTTTTACAGTAAAATATATTTTTTTTGAAAACAGTTGATAATATGAGATTTTGAACTTTAGAATAAGTTCATAATAAAATCATTCTGTAAAGGTTTAGAATGGTACCACAAATCACTCATTCTTTATCAACTGCACCAACATTATCTTCTTCAAGAAGTGGAGGTGTAGTTGTACGAAAAATGTTTACGAACAGTCGTGAAAGATGGAGACAACAAAATGTTAGTGGAGCATTTGCCGAGCTGAGGAAATTAGTACCCACTCATCCGCCTGACAAGAAATTATCCAAAAATGAAATACTAAGAATGGCAATCAGGTAATTATTTATATATATATATATATATATATATTAAAATTAAAGTCTAATTTTTTACATTTCTGGAAATTTGTTCCAAAAAAAATATATTAATCTAAATCGATATAAATCCAGTAAAATTATTATTCTACGAAATTCAAATCAATAATTTTTAATTGTAAATGAACATAATAGAAAATGTTAAATATATATTTAAAAAAAAATTGTTATACAGATCTGACAAGATATTAATAAAAACTATATCTACATCAAAGTATAAATTTTTCTAGAATTTATGAAAAATCCTGTTCGCATGAACATTTTTATTCATGTGACATATTTATTGGTAATTTATTATTTTTTGATGATAATGAGAAAAAGTTGTCAAAAAATTAATCTATATAATTCACCAAAATAAGATAGAACAAATTGAAAATCTCTTAAACCAGAGTAATTACTTAAAAAATGATGTATTAATGGTACTAAAATTTAGTAAAATAACATTTATCACAGATGATAAAAGTGTCCGATTAAAAAATATGTGACATTATAAACATAGTTATCTGTTCAATCACTTACAAACCTATCGTTTACGTGCAAAACTTCAAAGATCTAATCAGTTACATTCTAACAATTGTACATTATTCGAATAATTAATATCTTATAACAAACGTATCGATGTCACAACAATTATATTAAAAATCATTTTTGTACGAAGTACTTTTTGTGTATTGAAATTGAAGTTTCTATGAATAATGATGTTGGTAAAATGAGATAATCAAATGGGATTTTTAATTAAAATTTTTGAGTTGAAAATGTCTAAAAATAATCATATCGAGTTTTATCTCAACAATTCGTAATATTTTAAATATATAAATTTAATAGAACACACAAGATAATTATTTTTTTTTATTTCGAGACAAAGTTCTTATAAGATATATACATATTTCTTATCTGGGAGAACATGGCACGTTTTAAGCAATTTTTAAGTAAAAGTGGTAATAAAACGAAAACAAGACCGTAATAAATTCTACAATTTCGGCATGAAACGTTCATTGTTCGTTTTATTTCAGATACATAAAACTATTAACAAACGTAATAGAATGGCAACAGAAACATCAACAATACGAAATAAATAACGAAGTACGTATTAAATGCGAAGTGAATTCAATGTCGGAAAATCACATACTGACTCAGAAGAATCAACAAAACAATCCGCACATTCAAAGGTTTCATCGAACGAAAGCGGCTGCTATGATTTTACAACAGCAGCTTCCTGTTTACGATAAAAACGGCAATAACTTATTAATGATTGCTCCGACGTACAATGACAACGCAAGACATTGTTCGCCATTAGAACGACGTATAAAAATCGAAAATATCGACGATAAATCTGAAACTGAGGAGACGAGCTGTTTTCATTTGAAAATCGAAGACGGTGAACGGTGTCGGTCGAAGAATGGAACGATGAAGAGAGGCTGTAACGACGATAGTAACAGTAATGGACATTTTAAAAGAACGAAACGAACTGAAGAAGATAAAAAGAAACTGAAACACAAATAAAATGAATCTATTTGTACATATATATTACGTAGAAATTCCAAAGATATTTGCAATATATATATAAATACAAACTATCTACATAAAAATAATTCTAGAATATTTACATTAATTGTTATAAAATGTATGTATAGAATCTATATATGTAATCTTTAAATGATTATAATTTTAAAATATCATTTAGTAAAAAATAAATTAATATTCCCATGAAGAAATTCTCTGAAAGGGGTATTCTAGTCTAGAATTTCGAAAAATCGATTTTTTTGCATATTTTCAAAGTTTAGACCTTTAAGAATATGTCCTTAAGAGGATTTTTCAAAATTCGAATTATTTTCGGAGTTATAGCTATTTTTGTGAAGCGCCAACCAATCCGGTCTGGCCGGAATGAATCAACTTTAAACGCGTTTTTCTCGAAACTACTTTTTTCGACACGGTTGATAATGGACCGATTTACTTGAAATTTGGTACAGAGCTTCTCAATATAACAGTGATTGCCCCAGCCTAAGATTTTTTGAAAATTTTGTTTTTTACTATTTTAAAAAATTCCGAAAGTTGAAAAAAATAGAGCAAAAAAATGACAGTTTTTTCACACTGCCGCCATTTTGCGAAAAAAATAATTTTTAATTTCCCTAGACGGGGATACTACTACAACCTTCTTTTTCAATAATTTCAAAGAAAATTTTGTTTCAAATGACTTGAAAGGTTGGAACTACGTCAACCAGGAGACACCTTTTTTTTCGAGCCCCCACTTTGCCAGCCTGTACCTTTTTCAATTTTGATTTTTTTGTTTTTAATAATACTTTTTTATACTCTTAAAATGTCAATAAATAACTGATAAAAAATGGATACTAAAAATATTTGTTGGTTTTTTTATAGCGCCTGAAAAAACACCTAAAATTCGTGCGTCTAGACTAGAATACCCCCTGAAATCTACATCAGTGGCTAAACATTCAATGCTTGATATCCATACCAATATAACAAACAATAAATAACTACTGAACATTTTTATAAAATTCTTAGTTTTAAAATATGCTTTTTTTTAAAAAAAAACTTCCTCTGAAGATAATAACCCAAAAATATTTTTTTACTCAACTATATTTTCCACATCCAGTTTTGATTATAAGTAATCAGAGTAGATTAATACTTCGAATGTTAAATTATCTGATAACGGTTTTAAAGCTAAAGCTGGATAAACAGAAATATAAAAACAATGATTTAAAATTTTCAATATATGTTATACAAGAATAATAATTTTAGATTAATTTTTCTGAGAGTACAATTAGAGACAATGATTTTTTTTAAGAAAAAACGAATTTAATAATGATTCATATTTTAAAACCTTCAAGGTGTATAAGCACAATCAATCCAAATCTTAACTACGATTAATAAATAATTATATTGTATCTCAACACACACACACATATATATATAAAAGAAAATTAAATACATGATTAAATACTGCATTAAGTTTATCCCTGAAATTAGTCATTGATGTCAAAAACATGCAACAAGTATATGACAAATCGACCTTGAATAAAGGTCTCTTTTCATTCATTCCATTATCAATTCAATAAGAATTCATGTCTGGGAATCTCCAGAATGACGTAAAATATTTAAATCGAATTAGGAAAAGCAATTGAAAAAATGACCAGTCATACAATGAATCAATCAAGAGATATTATGTATTTCTGTCTGTATAAAGAGAGAAAATCACATTTTATTATATTTGAATGTAAATGGAAAATTGAAATTATTAATGAAATAGGAAATATTTGTTATTTTAATAAAAAATATTGATTCCAAGTAAAAAGAATGATTCATCTGGGTTTATTAATCAGTACCGTTATTCTGAATTATTTATTTTTTATAGAAATATTTCATTTTCTTTGAACATGTTTGTTTTATTTACACTCATTGATGATGTTAGTAAATTAAGGATTTGTTGATAGTATTTGGAAATATTTATTTTATCTATTCAGAGTAACACTCGAAAGATTATCATTGAACTTTAAAATATACACTACTAAATTTATGAAGAATTATTAATAAATAAATATAGAAATATTATTTGAATCAATATTTTTTTGTAGATTTTTTTGAAATTATATTTAAACTAAAATAGATCAATCATAATTTATAATATTTTCTTTCTATAGAAAAATCGAAATGATTTTAAATGTATAAGATATACATAAGTCATGTCATGATTTTATTATTTTTGATACTGTGGTGAATTTGATATTATATATATATATATATATATATATATATATATATATATATATATTTACTCATCCCTAAAACCACAAGATTTTATAACAGTTTACAATAATCTCAAAATATTCATTGGATATGAAAATTTCAAAAAATAAAATGAACAATAAGTGATTGTTGGATAATTTTATAAAATCTTGTGATTTATTTGTGTTAATTTGTCATGACTATTATATATATATATATATATATATATATATATATATATATATATATATAATTATCAAACTTGCTGAATAAAGTTCTTTCCCAAAACTTACCACTTCAACCAAATCAATACTTTCCTCTTCTAGACTATTTTTTATATCTCCATCCCATTTATCCATGGCTATTTTCTAGAACCTTTTTATACATCTAAATTTCCAATCAATAAATCCAATCGAATAAAATCCAAGTAGAAAATAACAAAATTAAAACATTTCTTGTATTAAAAAACTGAAACAATTTCAAATAGAGTTGCATCACCGATTGTACATTAGATATTTTACGTTATATTAATATTAATAAGAAAATATGTCACGGTTATTTGTGTAAAGAACATAAAAAAACGCACACAAGTACAATAATATTTATCATAGTTATTGCGGTTAGAATAATACGAAATAAAATATAATCATCAAAATGATATTAATGTATTATAAACAAACTGACATTTAAACTTCTATATGGCTAAACAAGTAATTAATAATTTTTGGAATTTAAAAATAAAAAAAATATAAATTTATTTATTACACATAATGATCATAATAGACGACGAACAATTACACATATGACGAACAACAATTAATTTGTTCTATTAAATCAACAAACTAAAAACAAATGAATATAACATATATCGTTGCTATATTTCAATAACAATCAATACATTTTAAATTTTAAATCTCAAAAGAATATTTTAAAAAAATATTTTTTTAGAAAAAATTTTCAATATAAACATTGCTGAATACAATGTATATAATAGAAATAAAAAAAATTACGGGCGTTAAAGTAAAAATGAGATATTTAAAATGGAAATGGGGGTTATGTATCAAGAAGAAATCATTGTTGGATAAGGGAAATTATTGATTGAGAACCTAGTAGATGTATAAAAACGTACAGGGAAAGATAAAAGGATAGATGGGATAGAAACATAAGAAAATTGGGTTGAAATGGATTGGAAGAGAAGTGTATTGTTGCTGAGTTTTTAAAAATAATTGTATTGGATGTAAAGCTTGAATTGTTAAGCAATGAAGAGATAAGTAGATGTATCCATTGTGAAGATGATTAAGTCGAAGTATTAAGAAACCCTAAGAATTTCTTGCAGATTTCGGTTATAAATTTGCGCGAATTTTAACCGACAGCAGATCGTTGAGTACGTCATCGTTGCTTCGACGTGTGTTGCCGTCTAGCGAACAACTTGGCACTACAACAATCGTATTATGAAAGAGAGAGGGAAACTCGCGAGGACCACACTCGCGCTGACGTCATTACTCGTCGACCTTGTTGGCCAATGGGTGTCTATACACATTTCAGTCGACAAAGATCGCCTACTCGGCCCCAAACAATAAAACAGTGTGTGCATGTGCGTCGCGCAAGGTGTTAATAATACAAAAGTTCCCGATTCAAATAATAGTGCCGCGTAGTACGGCGACTTGTACAACGCTCGAATCTACGTGCGAAACATTTATCAACTGCTTTTCGTTCACGTAAATGTTAACGTCGTTTCGAAAAAACGATTTTCGTACAGAAACCACGAATATTTGTACGGCGTCGAGTGATATCTGCAGTTTTCAGTGTTGTTGTGTGTTGTAAAATAACCACATGTGTTGTTATTGCTATTATTGGGAACAGCGTGCGCGCGTTGTTTACGCTTAGAAAGTTTTTTTCCCTCAAGTGATTTATACACTAGTTAATAGTATTTCTTTTTTTTACCTCCTTTCACAGCAACAGGTAGGTGATGCAAAAGAATTTCTTGCTTTTTTAACTACTCATTCTGTACGTTGTATGAATTTAAATCGTTTCATTAAATTTACGTTTCGGTTTTATATCTGTTTGCAGAATTTATAATGATTTCGACAAAGTAAACAATCTACTAGGAATATAGTTTAATGTCGGTATTCAGATGGAAAATAATCAATCAACTCATTTAAAATATTGTATTATATGTATAAACACAAACATATATCAATTTTTTCTGAATATTTCTGAATATTTTATTCTAAATATTAAACATTTAAAGTTTAAAAACTATTTGTCTACATTAAGTATTCAAATATATTGTTTTCATAAGTAGAATAAATAAAAAATTAAATCAAAAATGTCTATAAAAATAATCAGTCAAAATTAATATAAAATAAATTAATTGTTCTAATTAATAAAAAGTCAATAAAGAATATAGAGCGTGTTTTTATATAATGGGCCTAGATGTACTAAAATGTCTAGGAAATGACTCATGGATAGATGAGATATAAATATAAGAAAATTCGTCGAAATTGGCTGGAAGAGGAAAGGCATTTGATCGGGCGAAATGAAACGTTTTAGGAAATTATTCATCCAGCAGTAGATAAAAAAAGAAGTGATGATAATATTATTAAATATAAATTATTTTTCAAAATAACGTATATTCAATTGAAAAACTCTGTTTCCGTCACGATTTCAAATATTTTTTTCAAAGTAAATGAAATAAAAATTTCTTAAATTATTGAACAGTCTTTCCAAATTAAATTCCAATTATTTAATTATTAAAATGATTCTAGTCAATTAAAAATTTAGCAATGAATTAAAGATAAATAAATAGTCGAAGGTTATAATATATTTTTCAGTAATAATTAAAAACTGATATATATATATATATATATATATATATATATATATATATATATATATATATAGTAATACCTCGATTAGTACGGTTTGAAATTTTCAAAAAAAAATAATTTTTACTTGAAAAAATCCTACTAAAAAGTTTTTCTTGAAAAATCCAAAAAAATTAATACATAAAATTATTTTTATACGAAAATTTTCAAATTTTCCCCTTTATTATAAAAACATAATAAAGAAGAAAACCGAAATCGTATATGCACATTATAAGCATCTAGTTTTGTGGTCTTTTTTTCTTTTTCTATTAGGATTCGCAACTCTAGAGTAAAGTCGATTTTTTGATAATTAAATTTTAATAACCTATTTGAAAATGAATTTAAAATGAATGTATAAACCCTTGATTTTTTTTGTTGATACATACAAACATTTGAATATATTACCCTCGTTTTATTTACTGAAAAACTGGAAAACAAATTTGTTTGGAACCAATTAACGTTTTTTGTATGTAATTAGTGTTTCGATTAGTCCAGTTTCAAATAGTCCGGCTAATCAGTGGAATTCCTGTATTTGAAAATAACATATAGTTGTTTTTCAAATCTATAAAATTTCTTTGAATAAAAAAATAAGAAATAAAAATAAAGTTGTTGAATAAAATTTCAATCTAAAAAATCATTGAATTAATAATTCTCTAATATTTTCTTTACAAACAGAGAATTTATTATTTACTATAATAAATGAATACTAAAATATTATAAATAAAAAATCAACAAATTTTACGATACCAGAATAATTATTAATGAAACAGTGAGTGTTACTGAATCATACAAATTTTAAACAATAATGTATGAAACTTATCAATAAACACTCGAAACAGAATATGAATTATGCACTATCAGACAGAATAATGAAAGGAAAAAATGACTCTGTGCTCAGATTTCGATTGTATGAAAGGATGTAGAGCCTATTCAAACAATTTCCCGGAAATTATGTATAGATTTCAACATCATATCGTTTACACTTATTGGAAAAGAATCCTTGAACTCGTGACGGTTGAATAAACAAGATCATAAACAGTCACGCCCTATGTTTGAACATTAAATGGCCAAGACAGGTTTTTTAATCGGAAAATAATAACGAAATTTAAGCAGAAAAACAACGAATTATGTTCGATAATCGACGATGAGCAAACTTTGCACTGTTTTAAAAGTGACGTTATCATCTGAACACTTCATATAAAATCTGTTTTTTTTTAATTTAATTATTGATTATAAAACCATGCTTTTCATTTTTCTGTATTACTCTTTCCAGTGAATGGTATTAATTTGTTTAAAAATGTGTCTGTTACTCTTATTATTTTTATATTGTTTAACACTAGAACTACCGATGTTAAAAATATACCTAGTTTTACCGCACTCGTCAAATTGACGTATTTTTGATCATGGCTTCCATTTTAACATTTCACTTAGTTTATGTAAATAAAAGAATATAATTTAACAAAAACAACACTTAATATAATAATTCATTAATTATTAATACAAAAAAAAACAAGCAAAAACACTTTCTATTTGCATTTATATTATAGCACATTTGATATGTATGGAATAACTATGAATCACATATTTTACAAATACATGTTATCTGTGATGAACACTTGCCACAAACATATTTGTCAGTTCGTAAGCGAACACTCCTCTCGCTTTTTTTGTCGAAACGAATGAATCTCATAATTTCCGAAAATCTGTTTCTACTCATAGTTTCGGCAAAGAAAGAAGGTGCCCATTTTTTGGACCACAAATACGATAACTTCATGTTTCTTGCTTCGTAGGCTCCTCGAGAATACAAAATGGCTATAAAAGCATATAATTCGTCCATAGTAATTTTCCAGTCGTTCTGTAAAATGTTTCTGGCCTGTAGCTCAGTGCAAGCTTTTATGTGGCTCATAATTCTATCATCAATTATAAACCGAAATACACTACTAACATTACCGAGCATAATGTTTCGCTTCGCATAACCAGTTGGGCCCGAAGTATCCTTGAATATAGTATGTAATGGCAATCTACCAACACAACCATTCCCTAATTCTTCCCATTCAGTACCGTCGACAGCAATGTCTTTTTGCTGTCTTGGTTCGGTTTCTGTTTGGCTATCCGATTCAGTATCTGAACATATTCGCAATCGCTTACTGCGTTTGTGGCTATTTTGGGAAATTTCATCTTCACTCCTTGAATCTTCACTTTCATATTGATCTTCTTCACTTTGTTCAATATCTCGTACTTCAATTTCATCCTCAGCTTCTTCAAAGTCTGAAAAATCAGTTTTATTTTCCACGCAAGATATGTCTAAATCATTATTACTTGAATTAGTATCCGAACTGTCTTCATTTATACCAGTGAGTTCTTTGAATTCTTCGAATAATTTTTTGCTTCCTGTAAATCGTTTCATTGTTGCCTAGGATTTACAAGAAATAAATTTGAATTTTTAATAAAAATATGTTCATACTTTTTTCCCAGATTGGACTTTTCACAGATTACACTTTGCACCAAGAACTTTATCACATTAGAAGTACAACTGATAATGATTGCAACCTATTTTTCATATGAAAAATGTACCTAAAATTTTTCCAGGAAATGTCTGAAAGCGATATATGTGTATGCAAGGATGGACATCAATACGTATTTACATTCACTTGAATATAAATTATTATAAATTTTGAGATTGCTAATGTCGTCAATTTGACGTGTCTTGGTATAAATAGGTATAGGTCATACTAATTATGGAAGTTAAAGTAGCTAAGTGGAAATTGAATAGGAATATTTAATTGTTCTTATATTTCATTAAAAGTCGTCATAAAATTCTAGAACAATACATAAATCATATCGAAATTTTTAAGCACGAAATTTGAAAATCGTCAAAATGACGCTCTTGGTAGTTCTAGTGTTAAATACCGATATAAATATAATTAATTTCAACCAATTATAGTGATGGAAAAAATTATAAAAGAATTCAAGGATAGGTTCGAAACTTGATAAGATAATCGTAATATTTTTACTGCACTAAATTCTCATTTTTATGCATTTTATCGTTAGACTGGAACAAAACAAATGTGTATATAGATTGCAACAATAGACACGACTTCGAAATAATAATATATTTATTACACCTCATATACCGTCTTTCAAAATATCTGAACATACTTTTTTCGAACGAAATACTCTCACAAATTAATATACGATTATTGTGAAAAATAGGAAACGTGCACTAATCGTTTTTGTTACGATGCATTCATGTATTAATAATACAACGTTTTATCGAATTTTTATTTAAATTTTGACTTGTTGAATATTTAAAATGTAGGACTTGAATAGTGTTTATTATATTCGGACATCGTTCGAATTATTATTTGACTTGATACTGATTAATATCGCTTAACAAACATACAATTTTTATTGTACATATAAAAAAATGTTTTGATAAAAGTAAATATAATTTATAATCTTTATCGTACATTTTAACCTACTTAATTATTAACGAAAATACGTCATAATTTTATTTCTGAGTGTATATTTTTAAATTGATTTTATTTGAGATTACTTAATAATGATTAGTGTTAGTTACAAAAATAAATTAATGGCAAGAAATAATGTAATTATTAAAAAATATAATTAATCAATCAAACTTTATATAAGACGAATCATTATGACCAAAAATAAGACCTCTCTAATAAATAAATTCTTAAAGTCTACCGATAAATAAGAATTTATTTTTTACACGATAAAAATGTTACAAATATAAAAGAGTTTAAAAAAAGACAGTTTGAAAATGTTCAAAAAAGTTTTTTTTAAAAAAATTGAAACATTAATAAAATACAATAATAATATTTAATTGTGAAAAAATTAATACATTTTTTATATTCTAATTAATTTAAAAATTTCATATTATTTATGAGATGTTATATATACATATTTAAAATTGTGAAAATAATAAATCACATCTATAATTGAGCAAGGGAAGGTATCATTTACTTCACTATATGAATGGAATGTGAAATTTTAATAAATCGTACATAAAAAATTTGAAACCTGTTTTTAGTGAAAAAAATTTTTGAATTGGTCTATAAACTGTTAATTACTTATTTTGAACCATACAAAAATTTCAATATACCTGTTTTGATTTATGAGACGAGCGAATGTTAGAAATTTTAATTTCAAATAGCTAGTATTATGACTTAAAAGAAAATCTCTAAATAGGAATGTTTAATTATTATTAAAACGTGTTTGTGTGTGTGTTTTTTTCAAATAATGCAATATACAATTTTGAAAAAGAAATATAAGAATGTAATTGAAAGAGTTATTCTTCAGTATTTTTTTATATAAATACTTTTATCAAAAGCAATTTTATTTCATAAGATTGTTGAAATAAATACAAATATGGCAAGAAAGTGTATAGTCATTAATCAAAACTATGATTATTTTTCGCCATTTTTTTTTTAAATATATTTAATTATGTACATAAAAAGTCTATTGCTACATCAAGAAATGGAATCAGATAATTGAAATTTGTATTACATATTTTAATTATTATACAGACATAAAATTGACTTTCTATCTTTCATATTCAATATTCGTTATAATTTGAAATCATTGTATCTAATTTAACAAATTTTAATAAATAAAAAAAAGAATAAATTCACGAATACGAAATTTTATAAAGAAAAAAGTCAGTTAATTGATTCTCATTGTTCAAAAAAAAATGTAAAGAAATAAAATTATTTTCATATATAATTTAAAATTTGGTTTTTATTTGTTATTTAGAATTTTGAAAATGCAAAGAACTTTTATATTCACATTACTACGATTTATAATATTTATTTTATGAATCCTGAAAGTGAAATAATCTTCATTTTATAAAAAAACATATTAAATATATTTCAACATTTGAAAGGTTCGTACTTCTCGGTGATTAAACTCGATCGATTCTTTAATAAGCACGAATATTGATTTCGAAACGCTATCATTTCGTTCAACATTAATTATGTTTAATTACCGGTAACATGAATTCATATACAAGTACGTCAATATCGTATCGAATTGGATAAAAAATTGTGAATGTCTGTCATAACACAAGATCAAAAAGTTATTGATGAAACGGATAGTGATCAGACATTATTATTATTATGCACCTGTAGCTATGCGCTAAGTTATTTCTATTAAGTAATGTATATGTGTACAGAGAAATATGTGTTAGGCTACTTTCTCCACAATGCGAACTTTAAATGACCATATACTTTCTCCATTGATATCTTCACCGTTCTATAGATAGATTGTCAATAATTTCTGATATTTCAATAATACACGATAAAGGTGATAAGAATTAAATTCAGTTTATTCTTATACTTGACCATCAGAATTCCATACAACATGTTTACACGAATATTGTTTGTAAAACTATTGTAATACACCTGTCTAAAATAATTTATGAATGCTACATGCTATCAGTTATTTATGCATACAACTTGAATATATCTTTTATAGATAACTTAATATTGTTATTATCATTTCTTTCGAATAATTATCATTCAATTTAAATAACACTAAATTCATTCCAAATAATAAATGACCACTCGTAAAAAATTAATAATCTTGAAAATTATTTATCTTTTTTTTTTTTTTTTTGAAAGAACATCATAGCTGATTTTATCAAATGCATCAGTTAAAAAAAAACGATAATTATTACAAAATTCGTACATTTTATAAAACTTATGAAATTGACCAACTTATTAGTTTTATTATATTTTTTTTTACAAAATATGTATACGAGGTGTGATCAAAAAAAAGGTGAATTTTTATTTTTTTCAAAGAATATTTATTTATTCATCAATTTTTATTTTGTCCTCTTCAAAGTAATCCCCCGCGGATATAATGCACTTGTGCCAACGCTTTTTCCAATCCTCAAAGCATTTCAAAAAATCATTTTTTGTGATCTTGTTCAGCTCCTCTTTCGATGCCGTCTTTATTTCCTCAATCGTTGCAAAACGCCGTCCTTTCATGGGCCTCTTCAGTTTCGGGAACAAGAAGAAGTCACAGGGGGCCAGGTCTGGGGAATACGGTGCCTGCGGCATCATTAGTGTGTTGGTTTTAGCCAAAAATTCGCGCACAAGCAACGAAGTGTGAGCAGGGGCGTTATCATGGTGCAAAAGCCAATTTTTGTTCTTCCACAAATTCGGACGTTTCTGGCGGATTGCTTCGCGCAAATTGCGCATAACTTGCAGGTAATATTCCTTATTTACTGTTCTACCCTGTGGCAAGAACTCATGACGCACCACGCCACTGCAATCAAAGAAAACTGTAAGCAAAACCTTCACATTTGATCGAACTTGGCGTGCTTTTTTTGGTCTTGGTGATCCGGAATGCCTCCACTGGGACGATTGAGTCTTAGTTTCGACGTCATAACCGTATACCCATGTTTCGTCACCTGTTATGACCCTGTCGAGTAAATCTGGGTCGTCGTTGACGTCATTCAATAGCTCTTGGGCGATGCTCATGCGACGGTTCTTTTGGTCGAAATTGAGAAATTTCGGAACAAACTTCGCTGACACACGTCTCATGTCTAAAACACCCGTTAAAATTGATTGGCACGAACCAAACGAGATGCCAATATCATCAGCAATTTCTCTAATGGTAATTCGACGATTCCCCAACACTATTTTCTTCACTTCTTCAACGTTCTCATCAGTTGTTGACGTGCTGGGGCGTCCAGAACGAGGTTCGTCGTTGGTGTCTTCTCGGCCTTCTTGGAAGAGTTTATACCACTTGTAAACATTTTTTTGGCTTAAAGTAGACTCATCGTATGCCACTTTCAACATTTCAAGTGTTTTGGAGCACTTGATTCCATTTTTCACACAAAATTTAATGCAAATTCTTTGATCCATGATTTTCGACAGCGGAAAATCGTGGAGCCTGCAAAACACTTCTAACTTTTATGCCTCTCACCAACAAACTAAACATGCTACATAGCTGAAATTTGGAACATATATTCGAGACGAGTGTACCAACATAACCAAATAAAAAATCGAAGATCGAACGGATGTAGCCCGCTAAATTTCAAAATTCACCTTACTTTTTGATCACACCTCGTATGTATGTACAGTAACTTGTATACTAAACAATATACTTGCATGTTGAAATTTTAACAAATCAGTTTTATTCCAAAAAATGATTTTCAAAACCATTTTTTTTAAGAAAATTACTCAGCAAAAAAATCTTTAAAACAATAAATATAAAATGAAAATCAATATCTGACTTGTACAGGAAACAGTACTTGATATTAAAAGAGCGTTTATTTTAAAATGAATTTAAATAAATGTTCAGATTTCGTAACGAATATTTCGGATATGCTTTTACGAACGACCTTCCTCACAACACACTGAATGATAAATCGTTGAAATTAATCTGGCGGTAGTTGAAATAGGTAAACTGGTTCTTGTAAAAAATAAACAATTAAATTGAATGCAGTTATGACTCATTGTGTGTGTAAAACACTCACAGCTGATCTAGTTTGTGGCCTTGTGTACTTGTTCGATGTGAAATTAATATTATAATTAATTATTAAATCAGTTCGGTGTTCTTGAACAGATTATATTGTTTGTGTATAAACAGTGATATATTTACTATTACACGATTATTAGTTCTTTGTTATTAATATTAGTTCTACTTAAGAATGTTTATTATGTAAATGATACAAACTGTACTGAAACATAGACATTTATTCGCTCTATTTTAATATAATTAATCTTGTACTTTTTAAAATTTTTCAAAAATAATGTAAAAATGAAATAAGCAATATTTAACCCTTATCGGTCGTATGTCACCTCTGACGTGACATTACAACTTTGCTCTATCAATCGTATGTCACGTGCGAGGTGACAAGACTGAACAAGTAACAATGTCCTTATTGCTGAATGTACACACTGTTTTTTTACAGTTTAATTCTCATTCGATAGCAGATAATACGTTCTGTCATATTTCAGCAATTATTTTACTTATATTATAATATTTTATTCCTCCAAAAATGAATAAAGAAAACTATAGCAATATGGAAAGTAACAGTGCTAGTTTTAGTGAAATATGTGAAAATTTTGAATATTCGGTAAATGATTTTAATTCTTGTGATGAAGGAGATAGTGATACAAGTGTTATATTTCAGTCAAGGAAAAAAAATCGATCCCTATTCAATATTTAAGTGAAGTGGAAAGACAAATTGTTCCTGATTGTGATGAAGACAATTTAAGGGGTTATACGCAGTTGCGAGGCGCAAAAACGACGTTTTTTTAGGAATTTTTTTTAGAAACAGTATTTATTTTGCAATTACAAATTATGGTTATTTGAATAGATCCTACTTTCAAGAATAAAATAACATGTCGAATAAAAAACATTGAAGTGCACCGCTCCTGCAGACGATGTCCCGAACGACCTCCAAAAAAGGCGCTTGGCGGTGATCTCCATATCGGCGGTTTGGATTATTTGAAATCAAAAATATGGTCAATTCTTTTAAAGGATAGATTAATGCAAAAATTGAACGAAGGAATAATAAAAATTTTCATTTTTGACAAAATGGCGTCTACTTGAAAAAATTTTTTCGTTTTTTACTAAAATTTTCGCTCCAAATTGTTTTAAAAAAATAGTAATAATTTTTGTAAACCTTATTTCTTTGTTCAATACCTGAGGAATATATTTAAGAAGATTGTGTGAAAATTTGAGACCGATCGGTTCAGCCATTTCTGAGATATCGAGATCACCGACTATGAAAACACCGTTTTGAGATAAACGCGTTTGAAGTTTCGGAAGTAGTTTACACATAGTTAAAATTTTTTTACAAATTCAGGTGTATGTCCGAAAATATTTATCGGATTTATTTCAAATTTTCAGAGAATATACTCAAATATATGTGCATTCCGAAAATGCAAAAAAAAATAAAATCGATTTTTTGAAATTTCTAACTGCGTATAACCCCTTAACTTAAAGTATTTCTTTTACAAATATAGGACGCCAAATGTTCGGAAATGTTCAGGAGCCTATCAATTATTTTAAAAAATTTTATACGGACGAATTTATAACAGAAATTTTAACGCAAACTTACTTATATGCCAATGAGGAAATTAAAAAAAAAAATTAACAACCAGGTCAATTTGGCACAATTGGAAAGATATTTCATATGATGAAATAAGTGCTTTTTTCGGGGTTGTTTTGTGAAAGACGACTATATACTTCTGCGAAACTTGTAACAGAAAACCATCCCTTCATGTAGGAAAATGTTTAAAAAAATACTACACAAGCTTGAAGATTACACGTTTAATGAACTGTAAAAATTTAAAATGTAAATATAAATATTTTTATGCACAAAACTATTTTTTATGTCAAGTAACGTTAGTTATATTCTCTTACAAATAGCACTCAAATATATCTCCGACCTAGCGGAAAGTTAAGTACAAAATGCTAACGTCCGATAAGGGTTAATATGAAGAGATATTACTTATTTATGGGTTTTACTTTAATATTTTTTTATATTTAATGCCTGATATTTAATTGTTTTTTTTAATGTCGATGAAAAATAATATAAATGTTGTACAGAAATATATTATAGGAATATTGTAATTATTAATATATATATAAAGACGTTCATAAAATATTATATAGATAGGCAAATAATTTAACTATCATACTATAAATATAAATCGCACGAAATCCAATCGCAAACGAGAAAGTTCAACGTCGAATACAACAGATGAGTTTCAAGATAATTTACTTATTTATTTTTTAATACTTTAAATACCTACATTACATAGTGATTTAAAATTGCACGTGTACAGGTTTATAGATTTGTTTATTTCACAATATCTTCTGGATATTATGTACATTGCAAGATTAAACATATTTCTTTTCGAATGAAGTAACGGTCAGTATGTCGCACAAGAAAAAACTATTAGACTAGCATTTAGTGAATTTCTCAGTACACGCCTCTATTTCATCATAAACAACGGCTCGAATCCGCATTCTATAGTTATTATTACAAATCCTAAACTATTCGAAATACTGAAACGACCTAATCAGAAATTCCACTAAGCACCGAACGCCCATAACAGAAAATATCCCATCTATCATCATAGCCGACGTTCATTCGTGCGTGAACTGGAAGTAAAGATGGAAGAAATCACAAAGTAACTGGAGATTCGGACCGCAACGGAACCTTGAACAATTAAAAAATCTTTTTATTCGCAACTAACTCGCTGTATTTTTTAACAGAATTTCATATTCATTCAACTTCTCACATTATTCTCGAACGTTTGCTAGTTTCGATTGAATCGTTATTGAATCGTTTATTGTCTTTTTTAAGTATGTCACGGACTAAACAACTGCAGCATAACATATTCGTGAGCATCTCTTCGTATGGTTATTTAATTGTTCTTTTTTGAAAAAAATATACGGATTGGAAAGAAAAACGTAAAAGATGCATGTCAACAGCGTATCGACACAGATGTGCATTACACCAATTATGTAATTATTTCTATGACAGACATTTTATATGTTGTAAATAACTGTATTATTTTCAAAGATATGTTTGAAATATCATTTAAGAAATTGAAATTTACATTAGAATATACAAGTTTTTTTCGTGTATATTATTCTATGAGTCGAGTAATGAAGTTTAATACAATTTAGAACTTTGATAGATACATAATTGAAAATAGAAATTAATTAAGAATACTCCAAGTAACACAAGAACATTAAGGGGTTATACGCAATTAGAAATTTCAAAAAATCGATTTTTTTTTGCATTTTCGGAATGCACATTTATTTGAGTATATTCTCTGAAAATTTCAAGTAAATCCGATAAATATTTTCGGACATACACCTGAATTTGTAAAAATTTTTTAACTATGTGTAAACTACTTCCGAAACTTCAAACGCGTTTATCTCAAAACGGTGTTTTCATAGTCGGTGATCTCGATATCTCAGAAATGGCTGAACCGATCAATCTCAAATTTTCACACAATCTTCTCAAATATATTCCTCAGGTATTGAACGAAGGAATAAGGTTTACAAAAATTATTACTATTTTTTTTAAACAATTAGGAGCGAAAATTTTAGTAAAAAACGAAAAATTTTTTTCAAGTAGACGCCATTTTGTCAAAAATGAAAATTTTTATTATTCCTTCGTTCAATACCTGCATTAATCTATCCTTTAAAAGAATTGACCATATTTTTTGATTTCAAATAATCCAAACCGCCGATATGGAGATCACCGCCAAGCGCCTTTTTTTGGAGGTCGTTCGGGACATCGTCTGCAGGAGCGATGCACTTCAATATTTTTTTATGATCGACATGTTATTTTATTCTTGAAAGTAGAATCTATTCAAATAACCATAATTTGTAATTGCAAAATAAATACTGTTTCTAAAAAAAATTCCTAAAAAAACGTCGTTTTTGCGCCTCGCAACTGCGTATAACCCCTTAATGGATCTGAAAACTACTCAGTCGTATTAAAATGTTCATACTTGAACTCTGAGACACGAAATTTTAGAAAATAAAAAGACCCACGTTGCACAGAAATTTTATTTTTATAAAATTTCACAAAGTTGGTTTATTTTAATTAGCAAGGAAGTAAAATTACAAAAAAAAAAGTCATTTAAGTTTTTAATTATAGAGTGGGACTATATGTAATCCTTTATTCTTCAAGCTATTTTAATTTTTTGAAGTGGTATAAAAAATATCCCACCATGTATATTTAGGTATCAAAAAGATGGGACACTTTCAATTCTGCCATGCTCTCAAGTAGTGGTTCTTAACCTTTTTATAATCACTTATAATTTTACAAGATGTTTGCGGAACACAGTCGTAAAATAAAACAGTATATATCTTTTTTATATTGCATAATAAATAAAAATCACATACATAACAGTTTACATATCAGTCAATAGCAAATAACAATCAGTAAACGAAATTGAAAAAAATACAATTCTCACAAATTTTTTAATGGGATATTTGGGCCTGATGACTTTTACAAATGTTTACAAAATCTGGTCTTATGTGTGAAATAACTACTCTCATTTCCTCTTCTATATTTGTCAGCCTTTCGCGTTTCTTTATCTTAATATTCGTTAATGTTGAAAAATCAAGCTCGCAGAAGTACGATGTTGGAAATTGTAATAACATTTTAATTGGTTTTTCAAAAATAGTTTTAAAGTAAAGACGATAAAACTAAAAACAATGACTTTTGCTCTTTCGGGTTTTTTTTAAAAAAAATTTTTCACTGATTTTCAAATTTTAGCGGAACACTTTTTCTAAATTCACAGAGCACCAGTGTTCCGCGGAACACCGGTTGAAAACCACCACTGTAATCGCGAGAATGGAAAAGAAAGTTGGAAAGAAAAAAGATAATTATTGATCATCATTATACTATATTGACTAAAAATATAAAGTACAAAAATACAAAATAAGCCAATAATTCAGGCTCCTTTCATCGGAAACTTTTGTCGCACACTTGAACTTGGAACAAAAAAAAAAAACTTTACTTATTCTTGATGTCAATAGCTAGTGAATCACGTAGGGATTTTTATTGATTTTTGTAAATTTGGCAGCGAATTGAAAAAATTTCAATTTTCATAAAAAGGCACGTTTTTGATAAAAATTGTTTAAATCAATTTATTAAAAATCCCCTACGTGATTCACTGCGAAATATAATAATAAAATCATGATTAAAATTTCAAATTGATTGGAAAAAAACTGTTTAAGTTATGCTGTGTGCCCGTTGAGAAAAAGTCGTTTCGAGAAAAATCAATTTAAAGTTTCGATCGGCCATTTCGGAGCGGCCGAAGACGGCAGGTATAAGTCCCGAAATTTCAAAAGAAAATTTTTTTTCCAGAATGAAACCTTTTGTATTAAAAAGGTTCAAAAGTTTATTTTAAGAATAAAAAAAATTGATTTTTGATTTCTACAGTGGTGTTACATCACTACTCTATAATAACTGAAATATTGAATTTTATTAATAAGATCATCATATAATATTGAAATATATTTTTTTTAACAAATAACATATATATGGCTACTTTTAAACTTTCTTTCATGCATAGCAATTAAAGTATAATGTAAATAAACCTTATTCGATTATTAAAAATAAGATTTTCGTAATTGCCACATTCAAATATTCGAATAAAACCAACAACGACGATAAAAATGATTGATATTTTTAACATTTCCGATGATTCACCCCTACAAACATTTTCTCCGAAACGATATTTTGTAAAGTCGTACTTGAAATTGCGTGTATTTGTATTCTAAATACGTACGATTGGGTCATAACGAAATTATTTATTTATGTGGATGTTAGATTTACTATAGAAGTCGACGACGTATAAATATTCCGTTTAGACGATATATTAAATATTTAAGTGTTATACGATAAAATGTTACGGTGTCAATGATTTGAAATGAAGTTAATTTGATGGATAGTATCGTTAATAACTATGTTAGGTTTCGATCGATTTCAACGAAAACCATTTTTGATTAAAACATTGCTTTTATCATAATCTCATTTTTACAATTTGTAAATTTCAATTCTCGGTAATAAATAATCAGTCAACCTTATAGCATACCATATTTTCAATTAAAATTAAAAATTAACGGAGACTGATTTCTCTAGTACATTATATTGAAAACTTTAAATGTTTATATATATATATATATATATATATATATATATATATATATATATATATATATATATATAAATTTATATCCAATCTTAATTAAAACCAACATTAATTATTCATAAAATTCGCAGTATTTCGTCAATTAACCCGACTTTTAGACTTCTGGAGACAAAAACAGATTAAAAAATAACCACAAGCGATAATTGAATATTAATTAAAATTCATTATACGAGCCAAAAAAAAAAAAATTAGTCATAAAACATTAATATATTCTCTGCAGTATTTCATAATAAACATATAGTTATTTAATGAGTAATTATTTAAAATACTGTATTTATTTACAACTGTTTTCAATTATATTTTAATATTATGTTACTATTCATTTTCTAATCCATTATTTCATTCAATTATCTCACAGAGTCTATACATTAACCATTAAAGGAGTGGCTGTCTCATGATATTAATAATACATAAAGTAATTTATATTTTTTACTTAAAATATAATCCAGTAGTTTGTAATTAAAAAAGCATTATTATCATTACTTATTAATATTAAAAGTAGGAAAATACAAAACACACACACACACATATATATCATTATATGTATTTGACCTCAAACTGGTTTCAATAAATTTAACTTAAAAATGAATTTCGAATCAGTTAAAGTTTATTTTTGAATCAGAAAACAATATCAATGTATATTTATGATTCCTATGAATATATATATATATATATATATATATATATATATATATATATATATATATATATATATATATATATATATATATATGTAATAATATGTAGACTAAAATCAATAAAATAATTGGCTAGAAACACATTTATTAATTTGTAAATTTTCAAAAATTTTTGAAAATTTTCAAAATTTTGAAACTATTGAAATTTTTAAAAATTTTTGAAAATTTTGAATTTTTTTGAAGATTTTTGAAAATTTTGAAAATTTTTGAAAATTTCGAAAATTTTTGAAAATTTTGAAAATTTTTGAAAATTTTAAAAATTTTTGAAAATTTTGACAATTTTTGAAAATTTCGAAAATTTTTAAAATTTTTGAAAATTTTTGAATATTTTGAAATTTTTTGAAAATTTTAAAATTTTGAAAATTTTTTGAAAATTTTGAAAATTTTGAAAATTTTGAAAATTTTTGAAAATTTTGAAAATTTTGAAAATTTTTGAAAATTTTGAAAATTTTGAAAATTTTTGAAAATTTTGAAAATTTTTGAAAATTTTGAAAATTTTGAAAATTTTGAAAATTTTTGAAAATTTTGAAAATTTTGAAAATTTTGAAAATTTTTGAAAATTTTGAAAATTTTGAAAATTTTGAAAATTTTGAAAATTTTGAAAATTTTGAAAATTTTGAAAATTTTTGAAAATTTTGAAAATTTTGAAAATTTTTGAAAATTTTGAAAATTTTGAAAATTTTTGAAAATTTTGAAAATTTTGAAATTTTTTGAAAATTTTTGAAAATTTTGAAATTTTTGAAAATTTTGAAAATTTTTGAAAATTTTGAAATTTTTGAAAATTTTTGAAAATTTTGAAATTTTTGAAAATTTTGAAAATTTTTGAAAATTTTGAAAATTTTGAAAATTTTTGAAAATTTTGAAAATTTTGAAATTTTTGAAAATTTTTGAAATTTTTGAAAATTTTGAAAATTTTGAAAATTTTTGAAAATTTTGAAAATTTTGAATTTTTTTGAAAATTTTGAAATTTTTGAAAATTTTGAAAATTTTTGAAAATTTTTGAAAATTTTGAAAATTTTTGAAAATTTTGAAATTTTTGAAAATTTTGAAAATTTTTGAAAATTTTGAAAATTTTTGAAAATTTTGAAAATTTTGAAAATTTTTGAAAATTTTGAAATTTTTGAAAATTTTTGAAAATTTTGAAAATTTTGAAAAATTTTTGAAAATTTTGAAAATTTTGAAATTTTTGAAAATTTTGAAAATTTTGAAAATGAAAATTTTTCAAAATTTTGAAAATTTTTTGAAAATTTTGAAAATTTTGAAATTTTTTGAAAATTTTGAATTTTTTTGAAAATTTTGAAAATTTTGAAATTTTTGAAAATTTTAAAAAAAATTTAATTTTTTTGATTTTTTTGAAATTTTTGAAAATTTTGCTAAATTAACAAAAAAAAATCACAAGAGCTTAAAGTAAAAAATGTTATGATGTTCTGAAACAATTTGTTATGAGAAGAAAATTAAAATTAAATAATTATTTACTAAATTATTGTATTTAAAAAAAAAAAACAGAAATGAAAATGAATTTCAAAGAAGAAATACAAAATTCACTCGGAGACAAATTGGCCAACATTCTAGTCACATTTTGTTAATTAAATATTTCCTAATCAATTCCTATTATGAAAAATAACTGTTACCATCTTAAATAATTGACAATTAAAAATTCGATTCATTGATCTACCGATTCAAACATACTAAGATTTCGTAATGAAATAATACGAAAAAAATGTATACAGCACGTCAGACATTTTCTACGGTTCAGTTGCCATATACAACACACCTGCCTGGAATAGATCAAACAGTATGTTGGAGACACTATGTGACAAAACTAATAAAATCATACACCGCAACTTGTTTGTTTCCATTTCGATACCAGTGCCTGCAAATGTAATCGTTTTAAATGATTATAAGTCGATAAATAATTGTATGTGCATAAATCATACATTCTTTTAACAGGAGAATTCCATGTAAGTAATAATGAATTATTAAATAGACGAGTAGAGAACATTTTCATTGTACTCCTACACATTACATTCTAATTTAACAGCAGTATTACAATTTTGAATATTCATCTACACACACACACACACACACTTAATTATATATATATATAAATAAGTTATTCGTAGAAATAGTCATTTTTTGTAATTTTTAATATCTATGTATGCACACTATGTATGTACTTTTGGTTCTGAAGTTGTTTTGATTAGAGTTGCTATGCTACTATTGTAAATCCTAACAGTCATTCATGTATGCTGATAGAATATAATGTTAAAAAGCATATGCAAATATACATATATATATATATATATATATATATATATATATATATATATATATATATATATATATATATATGCTTTTTACGGTTTGATAACGTTTCAAGATTAAAAAAGTAACAGTAATAGAGTTAAAAGCACCAAATGACACACACTTCAAATGACATTAATAAATTAATTTATTAAAAAACTACAGCTCTATATAATAAATCACTTTTTTATAACCGAACCGAATAACAAATTGTACTACACTTATTCATTTTTTCTCGTCAACTATCCAAAAAACATTTGTATTAAATGTTTGATATTAAAAATCGATGTTTACTAATATAATTTTTGTGTGGAAAATATTAAAAACGATTTGCATTTATAATGAAATACTTGAAAATAAAGTTAAGGATAATGTAATTAAATGTCTCCCATCATATCATGCAATTATATATATATATATATATATATATATATATATATATATATATATATATATATATATATATATATATATATATATATATATATAGTTTTCCAATAAAAATGTCAAAATTTTGACAGCTATGGACGGCCATGTTTGAATTTTGTTTAAACTCATTTTGATATTCCAACTCAGTATAGTTTGGCAAATTATCATGGAATGTTTAACACTTCAACAATGCTTAGAAATTGTAAAAACTTATTATAGAGATCAATGTTCGGTTCGAAAAACTTAACAAAATCGTCCAAATGAATGTGCCATTTATCGAATTGTTGAACATTTTGAAAACAATTTTACTCTACATGATACAGCAATGCCTGTAAGACTTAAAAAAATGCAAGAAGTGAGACCAATATTGCTTCTGTTAGTGAACATTTCAAAATGAAGCTGGAGATTACGTTACAGTAAATAGAGTGCGTTACTGAACCATGGTTAATGATTTTTTTCCAAAAATAATTGAAAATGGTTTTTCATAAGAATGTCAGAACCAATATTATATTCATTTTCCAATAAGAATGTCAGAACTTTGACAGCTGTGGTAGCTGTATTTAAATTATTTTTTTTAAGTTCACTTTGACATTTAAATTCAGTATAGTTTGACAAATTATCATGAAACGTTTAACACTTCAATAACATTTAGAAATTATAAAATCTTTAATAGACTTATTGAAACAAAAATTTAATGAGTTTATTATTTCACAAAATGGACCCATCAATTGACCACCAAGATCATGTAATCTAACCCCATTGGATTATTTTCTGTGGGGTTATGTGAAATCATTGGTTTATGCTGATAAACCACAAACAACAGAATTATGAAAAATAAATATTGAACGTGTAATTCATGAAATTCGACCACAATTATGTGAAAGAGTACCTAAAAATTGGACTAAACGAATGTACTAATGCCATAGAATATGCTTAAAAATAAAAAATAACTAATTAATTAAATACTTTTCGTTTTATATTTATTTAAATTTCTGTAACGCTTATTGAAAAACCCTATATATATTATTTATAAAATTAAACAAATTAAAACAAATATATCAACAAAACCCATAATACTAGATTATTATAGTTTAGAACGTTGTCGGCATTGAATTTTACTTAACGATCACGACAAATGTTTCTAGAGAAAGGTGATATATGTATAATTCCGTACTTGACCTTCCTATTCACATTTCACTATCTCTTTACAAACGTACTTATAGACACATAAAAAATATATGTATGTAATATATGATAAGACAAAAAAGTAAACAAAATGGCAAACTATAAAAAGACAAAATTAATGTATAACGAATTTGTAGATTAGAGGAACTCTAATTAGGAATGGAATTGTATGCGTATTTAGGGCATTTTATGAAAGGAAAATTTACATATGAAATGAACAGGAAAAAATGGGATGAAGTCAGTTTGGAGGAAATTATAAAGTAATATATATGTATGTACATATGTGCGTATAATTTGAATAAATAATATAAAACACAAATACAAATGTTTTCGTATCTTGAAAGAAATAATGTTATTATTTCAATTTAATCCACGGTAAATAATTTACATTGATATTAAACATTCAGTGCAGTAACGGTAAATTTATCCTCTTTGTCAACCAATTAGACATTAAATATTCATACAGTAAAGACGTTGTCATTATCGTTGAAATTCAGAAATTTTGTCCACTAAAGATATGGAAAGCAAAGCGAGTTTTTTATGTCACGGTTTACCGACTAAATGGGTCATTGCCATACAGAAATTTGTCTCGTTTTAAATTTTAATCCGAATACTTATTTTTTACTGACTTTAATTATACAATCGTTTATAATTGTTCACAAATGTAATTAGTCTATTTCTAGACGATCAGTTTATAGTGTAGTTGGAAAATGAAATTCGTGTGAAAATTAATGTACTAAAAATATATTAAAATATATATATAAATTTCAATCCATTTAAGTATTATTTTGGGTTTGGTTATATTTATATCATACATAATTTGCTTACAGTTTTAGGCATACAGATATTATTTCAAGCAATTAAAAACACATTAAACATTCATATTTATTTGTTTTATTTTTTTAATTTTTTATTCCTGTTTTAAATACGTAATCGTAGACAATAAAATAGTTCTATTATATATTATTTAATTCTTATATATATAAATATATATATATATATATATATATATATATATATATATATGTATGATACTTAAAAAAATCATTCGAATTTCACTAAAATAATGAATCTCAATACATTCAGTTTTTAATTATACTTTTATGTACATAAAATAAATTTATTAATATATAACAAATTATTCTGAAAGTATCCTCTTTTTGCAACTTTCTTAATCTGAAAACTATTTACGACTTGCAATGTGTTAATCAAAGTGTATAATTTGTATAAACTGAAACTTTCATTATATTACCAATTAAAAAGAGTTAAGAATAGAAAAAGAAAACACACACATTATGTATATATATATATATATATATATATATATATATATTTAAGGTTAGATAAAACTTTCAATAAGATAAGGATTCAATTTAAAGTTCTATCACGCTTAAAAAAACACCTATATACGAGGTCAGACAATTAAGTAATGTGACAAAATTCAAAAATCGAGTATATTTAAAAATTAAGGTACATCGCTGCGATCCCCTTCAAAGTAGTCCCCTCCCACATCTATACACTTATTCCAGCGAGTTTTCCAGTTTTCGTAACAATTCTGGAACACTTCTTGTGGGACCTCTCCGAGTACCCTCGTCACAGATTCTTGGATATCTTCAACGGAGTCAAAATGTCGACCTTTGACGAATTTTTTCATATGGGGGAATAGGAAAAAGTCGCAGGGTGACATGTCCGGTGAATAGGGCGGTTGTGGTAACGTTGCGATGTCTTTAGACGCCAAAAACTGAGAGACACTGAACGCACTGTGGCAGGGAGCATTGTCGTGATGCAGAACCCAAGTCTTCGCGATCTCTGGACGCACTCTGAGCACCCTTTTTCGTAATTTTTCGAGCACATTGCGGTAGAATACTTGATTTACGCTTTGTCCAGGTGGTACGAACTCTTTGTGAACCACCCCTTTGCTGTCGAAGAAGCAAATCAACATGATTTTCACTTTGGACTTGCTCATTCTCGCCTTCTTTGGCCTCGGTGCTCCAGGGGACAGCCACTGTTGGCTTTGACGTTTAGTTTCGGGGTCATATTGAAAGAACTAACTTTCATCACCAGTAATAATTTTTTTTTTTTTTTTAGTAATAACTTTCATCACCAGTAATAACCAGTAATAAATTTCTCTGTTCCATTTTCGTGACATGCACTACTCGCGCGTTGTTACAAAACACTAAACAGCTGGCGAAGAAATGATCGTACGAGGGTGGTCAAGGTCTCAATCGAGAGAGTAGGAATCTGCTATTACGGTGGCGGAGTTACAGGTTCGCAGTGTTACCACAGGCCGAGAAAAAAATCGGTCGCATTACTTAATTGTCTGACCTCGTATATAATACGCAATATTTTCACTTGAAAATAAAATTGTCCTCGAAAATGTAATCATCGCAAATTAACATGCCTTAAAATAAGATACTTAAAAAAAAAACCCGTATAATTTACACACCTCAATGACATCACGAACTGCGTAGTCCATGTAAATATTTAAATTTTTCATTTATGCATTCGTACAAGTTTAAGAACGACAACAATTATTCTAATTATCATTAATAATCATTACTATCATCTGAATAGAATATCACAACTCATCGAAACCATTTTAATGCTCAAGTTCGTATTTACGTTGTTTCAATGTTTAGTTTTATTTTTTACTAATTCACATATTGATATTATATATATATATATATATATATATACAGGGTCATCCAAATATGGCACTTAAATGTGTGTTTTATTAAAAAGAAACTATACACATGTTTCTTTTGAATAAAATACAAATCTAGACGTCACATTTGGATGGCCCTATATATAATATAATTAGAATCGTCCATTTGAGTGATTAACTGACATTATAATTTACAAAAGGTTCTCATAGCGGTAATGTATGATCATAAGTTTGGTCATCCAGTTAAAATATAAGCGGAAGTAATGTTGCCGCTGAAGGGCACGTGACCGCGTTCCGCCCAACAGACGCGACGAATCGCGGTTTAAACATGGCACTGCGGTGGAAACACTTGAGCTATGTTTGGCACGAACATTAAGAGACGACAATGGACGAGGAGACGTCAACCTCGAATGAAATAATACCTTGGACGCCTCACGTTTCTTTGTGAATACGTGAATTCCGATTGTCAACATACATTTTGTACATATTTGTCTAATAACACGAACGTATTGTAACAAATTGGTGTTGACGTTTTTATAGAAATCGATGTTATGATTGGTTGTTTTTTATTTTTGAATTTAGATTTATTTTTGTTAACGAATTTATGAATATTCTATGACTAAACAGATTACAGATACCAATTTTATTATAAATCGTAAGAAAAATGCTTAAGGGAACAAAAATGAACATTACTGTTAATTTAATTTAACTAACAGAAAATTTACTCTAAAACAAATGTTGGAATCAGTAATTCATTTATGTAAATTTCATTTCATCGATACAATTGAATTATATAAAAATTATTCTTACTTTAACGAATCCATATCTAATTCAAATCTTCTTTCAGTATACAAGCAGCTTTCTTAAAGCTATTCAGATATTAATCTGAAAAAAAAGAATTTAATTAGTACAAATATTTTAACTATAACAAAATTAATTTTAAATTGAAATTTTCCAAATAATTGCGTCTACATAAAAAAATCATCGCTTCAACACCATAAGACGTTATTCAAGAGATTAATAATTATTATTGTTGACTTCAAAATTAAGTACACTTGTTGTAAATAAATTATATGCATTGGTTTCTTGCATCCAATGCTGTCTCATGAGAACAACTTGTCCTCGTTAATTCACTTAGTGTCTGTGTGCTGGTTTCAATAAAATTATGATTATTATATATAGTACAAGAAAATATATATTCATACATACATATATATTATATCAATGTTCAAAAAATAGCTAAATGATCACAAGGATTCATTTTATTGTTTATCCAAAAATTGTTATTTTATCGATATGTAATTTTGTTTGTAAATATTGAATTGTTATAATCGCTAGTATTTTAAAAAAAAATAAACGGTATATCAATTCATATATGCGAATAATTAAATCGATTATTCAAATACAATACACCTAAATGAAACAACCTAATTATTCACTATTGTGATAACATAAACGGAAAACAATATAAGATTAGTATGGAATAGGGACCCCTCCGGAACTAAAATTATACACTTTGTGTTCATATCATATATCCGGTTTATATCTGTTTTGTATTAGATACATGTATTGTTTGGGTAAAAACTTGATAAATGAATAAAATATTTCAAGTGATTTGAGTAATTTTAATAAATGTTATATTTAGTACATTATTTTACATATCAGTGAAAATGTACATACTTTTTAATTATATATATACGAAGGTCGTTTGATAAGTATAGTAAATTGATTTATAGTTTAATTAAATTAATTAATTAATTTAATTAAATTTTTCAATTTAGTTCTTCTTACTTTTTTACCATACTTATCAAACGACCCTCGAATATATTAGGTTGGCAAATATCTCCCTTCCGCCTTCTGGTCTTTTGAATTTCGTAGCTATGTACAAAAAAAAAAAAAAAAGCGGAAGGGAGATACTTGCCAACCTAATATATATATATAAGTGACTATGAAAAAAATTGCAGTATTTTTTAAACAATTCAATTTTTTTTATTTAAAAAATGTTAAATTATGAATGTACGTCTACTGATTCAAAATTGTACTTCGATTCGATTATTGATATATTTCTGAATTGAAATATACATACATTATTCCGACTTATTGTCCGTTAACATAATCTAAATAGAATTTATAACACAGATTTAATCACATATTTGAAATTGTTAGTGTGGCCTCTTACAAGAAATATGGTGTACTGAATGTTATTCATTCGCCCGAGGCGAGTGGTAATTTGGCACGCATATTTCGAATATGTTTTTTTTCATATTATTATTATTACTATTATAACATTGAATTATATACGTAACAACCACAAGATTCCAATCACACTGAATATAAATATAAAGTATTGTAATTGACTATAACAAAGAGAAGATAATTATAGAAAAATATTATCACTGGAAACGTGAAAAATAATTATAGACAGACACGTATATTCAAATATCTTTTTAAAAAATCGATTAATATCTAATCAAAATATTTATATATATATATATATATATATATATATATATATATATATATAATTCGTAATAAATAAAAAATAATTAAGAAGATAATTTTAATTAAAAAAACACAAATTCTATTCAGATTAATTTGAAGTCATGTTCGAAAAATAAAAAAAAATATTTAAAATCAAAATAAAATTAATTTTATTTAAACTACTTATTTTTGGGCATTGTAAGATTATAAAAATGTTCAATAATCACTTATTGTTTTCTTTTTAGTTTAACAAATATGAATTAATGAAAAAATGGAAAACAGTGATTATTGAACATTTTTATAAAATCTCATATTAAAATAAATAAACAATTTGTATAAAAATAAATTAACTACTACATAAACTAATTGCAATAAAATTGTTTATTTTTTTAAAAAAAGATATTCAATATTCATTTATTGAAAACAAGTCTCGCAGATTCGTTTTTAGATAATATGAATAGATTTCTAAACAAATTTTACTGTTTTTTCGAAATGTTCTTCATATCTTAAGGGGTTATACGCACTTGCGAGGCGAAAATACGACGTTTTTTTAGGAATTTTTTTTAGAAACAGTATTTATTTTGCAATTACAAATTATGGTTATTTGAATAGATCCTACTTTCAAGAATAAAATAACATGTCGATCATAAAAAATATTGAAGTGCACCGCTCCTGCAGACGATGTCCCGAACGACCTCCAAAAAAAGGCGCTTGACGGTGATCTCCATATCGGCGGTTTGGATTATTTAAAATCAAAAAATATGGTCAATTCTTTTAAAGGATAGATTAATGCAGGTATTGAACGAAGGAATAATAAAAATTTTCATTTTTGACAAAATGGCGTCTACTTGAAAAAAATTTTTCGTTTTTTACTAAAATTTTCGCTCCAAATTGTTTAAAAAAATAGTAATAATTTTTGTAAACCTTATTCCTTCGTTCAATACCTGAGGAATATATTTGAGAAGATTGTGTGAAAATTTGAGACCGATCGGTTCAGCCATTTCTGAGATATCGAGATCACCGACTATGAAAACATCGTTTTGAGATAAACGTGTTTGAAGTTTCGGAAGTAGTTTACACATAGTTAAATTTTTTTTACAAATTCAGGTGTATGTCCGAAAATATTTATCAGATTTACTTCAAATTTTCAGAGAATATACTCAAATATATGTGCATTCCGAAAATGCAAAAAAAAATCGATTTTTTGAAATTTCTAACTGCGTATAACCCCTTAAAGCAAATGTAGATGATTAATAACTTTTATATATATATATATATATATATATATATATATATATATATATATATATATATATTGTTCATTATTAAAAAATCTCAAGGTAATATTCAATTTGCTATATTTAATTTACATAAAACACAAGGTTAATTACTTGTAAATTTCTTGTAAGTAATTTTGAATGTTATTTATTCGTAGAACAACTACCTTTCTTATATTATTCATATTCGTTTTGATACTATCTATTTGTGTTATTTACATTTATTCAAGGAACAATAAATATATATATATATATATAAACATTGATTTTTTATATTTTTAAAAATAAATATTTTTACCGCTAATATAATTAACATGTAAGATCTACGACCTCATATTAAATGCCACGTCGTGGAGACAATGACACTGTGTTCGTACTAATTAGTATTCTATAAATAATTGTTGCCCTATTGCTTCATTCCATTGCATACACACACATATTTGTCAACAGAAACGACGTTGACACCTGATATTAAACCGTACCAATATCTAAATTCAACGTGCATCGCGAATTATTTTTTAATCGTATCTCCAAATTACAAAACATTCACAAATAGAGAGTTTGAAAAATTGCATAATGCACACGTATGAATTTTATAATATCTTCGAAACACGCAACGTCTTTGACCTCAATATATACAACACCTCGACGTTATGTATGTTTGTATAGATTAGGGGTAGTAGCGTACTTTAAAACATCAGATGGGGTAAATAATAAATTATTTTGTATTTGAGACATTTTGTTATTTTAATCTATATGATACATTTAGTTCATGTTTGATTCTTTGTTGTGAAAATACACACATATATATATATATATATATATATATATATATATATATATATATATATATATATATATATATATATATAACATGACTAAGTATAATATAAATGCACTGAAATAAAAATAAATTATTCTAAACTATAAATAAGCTTTTTATCTAAAATTCTTTACAAATACCGATAAAAATATAAAGAAAACCCCTTGTCGTAACAAATACATATTAATGTTATTAATCGATGAATAAAATAGTACATTTTGCAATACAATACTGAAAAACTATTTCATAACATTTTATCAATCTGGTATAATCTCAAAAATTAACACAATTTGTAGAAATCAGTAATTAGTTGTTTGTAGTATCTTTTTTCAATCTTAACATGTTATTCACTCAAGTATTTACACATGTTGAAAAGTGGTCAAATCAAATTATCAATGTTTTGTTCAAGAGATCAATGTTTTATCACTAATCATTTACACCATTTATTTATTTATTCGACTAGTATAAACCATGTTTTATTTTTTATAAATTCTTTGAATAAAGAATAATTTTGTATAAGATTATAAAAAACGTATGCAAACTTAAAAAAACAATATCTAAAACTTAACTAAAAAAATTAATTGTATATTTTAATAAACAGTGGTAGAAGTAAAAATGAATGCACATTTGTCATGTCAAAACAGTTAATATAAAATTGATTCTTTGTTAGTATTCCAATTTTTAATCATATATTTCCTATTATTTAACAATCATTTTATTTATATTTAATTTATCCACTTTGTATATTAACCGTTACATATTTTCACTTAATACACATTGAATATTTTCATTTTAT
Source organism: Neoneuromus ignobilis (assembly GCA_029203775.1). NCBI lineage: Eukaryota > Metazoa > Arthropoda > Insecta > Megaloptera > Corydalidae > Neoneuromus > Neoneuromus ignobilis. Next base: position 20,341,905 of record CP092096.1, on the reverse strand, counting down.
TTTCCTATTCAATTTAATTTAATCAATCGTGTATTCTAGTTTTTTATTCTAATTAATTTTAAATGGTAATAAATTCAGGACGAAAGTTTATTGTACTCTAAACAGATTAATAGTTTAAACGTGTTATATCGTTAATAAAAGTATATTATTTATGAACATATATATATATATATATATATAATATAATAACCAGAAATGGCCTAAATGCAATGCCAATTTTCGCTAGAAAATTATCAAATTTATGTGCTAATAAAACGATTTATCTACATAATGAGTTGAATTGGTTAATGGTAGATTTTTGTCAGAATAATTTAGTACGTTTCATATCTTTGTCCTAATTCCATCTTAATCAAGCGTCTATCGCCAGACGTAATATTGATTTCTTAAATGGACAATGTTAACATGTAAAGGTATATGACCCTATTTTTTTTAACTGCCGCGCTATAGAAACAGTAACACAATATTTATTCAAACACTTTCCAACGTAAATGCCGTGAAAACAAATAATGACATTAAACATATACTTTTTTATACAAATACAGACAAATGATAAATGTAGTTTATAATATAACAGACAAATATATAGATTGTTAACTACAAGAAGTGAACAGAATGTAGCACGTATTAAATTATTTAATTTTCATAACATTGTTAGTATCTTTCAACACTTTTTAATATTCCATTAAAAAACTATATCAAAATATAAACAGGATTAAATTAAATTGAGAATTGAAATTGCCTAATTAACATATATAAGCTGAAGCCAATTAAAGCAACAAAAACTTTTTCGCAGAGTTTTTTTTTTAAATTGAAATTTATATACATTTTTTTAAGTAGCAGAAAAATTATTTCCAATAAAAATTCTAAAAACTTCCAATTTCTACCATCAATATATATCTAAAGACAGATTTTATTTATTTGAACACTTATAAGCTCACTTTTCGAAATTTAATTAATTTTAAAATAAAATACAATAAAATAATGTTTGTTCTCTTATAAATATATATATTTTTTTTATTACAGACAAAATGTTGACTCTGTACTTTATAGTGATTGTAAGTTTAATCACATCCACATCTACACTACCTGATGGAGCCCCAACGAAAGTATGCAGATCGATGTTACCGTATCATGGGGGTGGAATACCGCCGCAACTAGATAGGTCGCCCTATTTAATAACGCCCGAAACGTCTATGGTTTCAGAAGGATCTCGTTTACGAATTATAATTAGTTCACCTTTAGGGAATCAATTTCAAGGGTATATGTTACAAGCCAGATCGCCTATTAATGGGCAAGCGTTAGGACACTTTGCTGGTTTACCACCGACCGGTGGTAAGGCAATACAATGTGATGCACCAGATGATACAGTTACGCACGAAAATACAAGCCCGAAAAGAGAATTAGTATTCGAATGGGAGCCCCCCGAAGGGTATTTGGGACCAATTATTTTTAAGTAAGTTAATTTATCCATACAAATAAAATAAACAAATAAACTATTAATTTTTAATAAGAGTACAAAAACATATAACTTATTCTTATATTTTCGAATTATTTTTCTATTCTTTCCAACATTTTTACTTAATAATAAAAGTCAATAAAGAATTGAATAGATAAATGCAATTTCGAATTTTCGTATATATGAGTTTATAAAATTAAATATATTTTAAGAAAATTCGCTTCACAAAGTTATTATTCATTATTTAAATAATAATTTCAAAATTGAGTCAATGATTTATTTATTGATTTTTGTTCTTTCTTCTGAATCAACTTTATAATTTACATTTCAGTTATATTTTTTTAATAAAATCAAAATTTCTATTAATAATCATTAAAAATTGTATATATTAATATTTTTGAAGCATGCCATATTGATTTTTTATTTAAATACATCATATTTATTTACTTATATTTATTTCCATTATGGTATAATAATTTTTCTCATATTGTATTAATATATTTTTGTTAATTCAAATGATTATAAACAAATATAACATACTTATTATAAATAAATTTTATCATAAAATAAAAAAGTAGAAGACACAAAAAAACGTGTGTACATGTATGTGTGTATGTGTATATATGTATGTATATGCTGTTCATATTTTTACATGGAAATCATAAATAAATGATTTTTTTAATATAATTACAGTTCAACTATAGCTCAGGACTATGGAACCTTTTGGGTTGGAGTTGAATCTCCAGAAATTCAAGTTGTAAAACGTGACACTGTCATACCATTGCCACAATCTACAACACGAAGACCGCTCCGTCCAAGCACATTACCACCGAATATTTTCTTGAATCCTGAAGAAAATCAGTCAACAAGGAAAAATCGCTTTTACGATGAATGTAAAACAATCAAAAATTGTTTTGGTTCTCCAGATAAATGTGTTGATAATCAAAACTGTAAAGCTGTAGTAGCGATTACTGTTAAAGGTGAACGATATGAATTCGAGCTATATGCACCTGCAGGAGCTGCGTACGTTGCCGTTGGATTATCAGACGATGATAAAATGGGAGATGATAGCGTTATTGAATGTATTATAGACAGAAATACTGTACGTAGCTTTATGTCATATACAACACCAAGGAACAATCTTGATGCCATAAGATTAAAAGATGTATGTTTTATTATAAGTACCTTTATTTTATATATAAATAAATATAATGTTCTAAAGTTTTTTATATATAAATTCTTAAAAAAAAATAATTTAAAAAAATCACTTCTTCAATATGTCCAATAACATATTTATTTATAACAAAAAACATATTTTAGTCTCAGTATGGAATAACACAAAAAAATGGTTCAGTAATTGATGGCGCTCTTTATTGTCGTGTAGAAAGAGAAGCAAAAACAACTGTTCAGGGAAAAGAATATGATTTGATTAACGGACAATTCCATGTACTAATAGTTGCAGGTTCTAATATCAAAGGTAAGATTTTAAAAATAAATGTGTATAAATACATATATATATATATATATATATATATATATGTATACATAAACACACAACATTTTACTTTCAGAAAATAAGGTTTCATTTCATGATATAACATACTTAGCAAGTGCAGAAAAAAAATCTTTAGCAGATACAAATGGATTCACAGGAGCATCAAAACTTCTTCTACGTTTACATGGGGCATTTATGATAGTGGCATGGATAGGAACTGCATCACTTGGTATGCTTGTTGCAAGATATTTTAAACAAACATGGGTAGGAACACAAATATGTGGAAAAGATGTTTGGTTTGCTGTAAGTATATATGATTTATATATAAACACACACACACAAAATAATTACAACAATGTATGTTAAAAAAGTAAAGTATTGATTGTGTTTGCAAAAATATTTACATTTCTAAATTGCAATTTTAATAGTTACAACTTGAAAAGTACATATTGTATTACATTTATTACAGTATTTTTAAAAAATATATATATAAAATAAATTTGATGACCGATAGAAATAAAAATTACATAAAAAAAATGTTGATTTTGTCTCAATTTTGTTAATTTGTAATTTTCAGTGGCACAGGTTCTTCATGGTTTTAACTTGGGCATTAACGACAGCTGGTTTCATCATAATTTTCGTCGAAATAAGAGCTTGGTCCAGTGAAAAAAATCCTCATGCCCTTTTAGGTGTAATTACAACTATAATCTGCTTTATTCAACCCATAGGTGCATTCTTCAGACCCCATCCTGGTACATCTAAGAGACCGTTTTTCAACTGGGGTCACTGGTTAGGAGGCAATATTGCACATATTTTAGCAAGTATGTATTTAAAACACACTCATATTTCTTAAAATGACTTTGTTTACAATTAAAAACCATTTCATTTTGTAACATAAATAGTAATTGTCAGTTATAATAATCACAAACTTTATATTACAGTCATTACAATATTCTTTGCTGTGCAACTAAATAAAGCAGAACTACCTCATTGGATGGATTGGATTTTAGTGGCATTTGTTGCATTCCATGTAATAATGCACTTTATATTATCGGTATGTAATTACATTTATTGCTGCATGCTGCACTATTTCATTTCATCGCTTTGCTTTATTCATATCAACACAAAAAATATTACATTATACAGCTTTGTTCCTGGCTGCAGATACTTGGTTGTATGTCAGACAAACCATCATCAGGTCACAGAATCAACTCTTTCCCAATGAAGGAAATGGGTTCAACAAGACATGCACCACAAATAGAAAGTAAAATGGATGCACCAGTATGTATATTAAAAAATTCTTGTCAACATTATAAAACATCTAATCAATTAACAAATTACTGTTATTAAAAAAATATATTTTTCACTTTACCGACTATGAATTATTAAGTAAACAAAAAATTATAATTCAAGTTTTATTTTACTCACTATAAATTGATCTTTTTTAGTTTAGTTTTTTTCTTAGTATATTTTTTTTCAAAAAATAATGTTATTTACTAAAAATTATGTATATTTTCATTTCAGTATTCGTTCTTCAGAAAATTTATGCTAGCTTTATACATCATTGGATTAATTATCCTTGTAGTCATACTAGTCTTAATTGTAGTACTAGCACCTATTGAAGAAACACTGGAATCATTACGGAAGAATATGTCCATGGCATAAACACATGTAAAAATGTAAAGAAATATTGTCAGTATTGTTTTCTAATTTCAAGTCTACTTATTAAATTTCTGTAAAGAAACTTAAGTAAGCATTATTAATATATTGATTATTTAATAAGAATAGATTTTATATTTTTTATTTACAATGTAAACATGTTTTAATATTGATTTTACAGTAATCTTTCAAATAAATTTTTTTATTAAAAAAATTGTTTTATTAATAACACAATCAAAAATACATATTTATACAGTGAATACTTAAAAATAATAATATATAAAAAATATTAATCAACAATTTTCATGGTATTTTACATCAGAATACCAACCAACCAATATATTATTTTTTGGTGTACATGTCAAAGGATTCAATTTTCCTAATTTTACTTCATAGCCATATTCCTTAGCATATAACACTCTATCCATGTCAATTACATCCATACATTTAAATCCTTGTTTGGTTTTAATATTATCTTTATCATGTGTCTGATCTGCTGAATGACCCAACACTAAATAATTTTGAAGAGATAAACTGGACTGTTTAAAAACCCTGCTTCTAGGATATTTCATGTGATGACAATCATGTACTCCTCCATAGCAACAAGGGCAACTAACAAAACTGGCATGATTTTTTAAACACTGCTCAATCACCAGATCTGTTGCAACACCACATGCGTGTAAAGAAACACCAATGTCAAATGAACCTTGAAAATAATCCAAGTTGCATTGTAACAAATACACATTTTTAAGTTTTAATTTCTCTACCCGTATCCGTGCTCTATTCAATGATTCTTCCTTATTTTCTAATAAAACAATTTCACAATGTGGTAACAATACAGCTAAAAGTATTCCAAGATGTCCACTTCCACTACAGAAATCTACAATTTTATCGCCATTTTTTGATAATTTTATGACTGCTTTTGCCAAATTTTCTAACTGTTCACATTTTCTTTGAGCTCTACATTCAGGTAAAGCTCCACCCAATGGACTAGCTTCTAAAGGAATTTCTGACCAATCTAAATGAATTTCAGATCCAAATGATTCTTTATTATTTTCCATTAGTTTATTTATAAAGGGTTCAATAATATTAAGAGATTTATCTATATCTTCTTGTTTTGTGAATATTCGGTTTTGCGGTTTGTATCTTTTCGGATCTGACTTATACAAACTTTCAGTTTTGACGACAGGAAGAACATATTTAATCTTTGGTTGAGAGACTGGGCCATAATCATTTACTTCCATAATATCTTTTGCATTAGAAATTAACACATTTTTTTCCATTAACTGAAACCATTCATAAACATGAGGTAATATTTCTTTACAATTAAAAAACTCAATTCTTCTAAAAATTATATACAACTGTGAAAATAATATTAAATCTGCTAATGTCATAAACGGGCCTTCAGCATAGACGTGGCCTAGATTTAAGTTTTCTATAGGTACTGAACTATCAATTAATACATTTTCTTTAATTGAAAATTGACATTTTTTAGAATTATCTAATATAGAAATTTCAGTCTTATTAGAAGGAGATAATAAATTTGTTGACATGTCACAATTAAAATTTTCTTTAAGTTTCTGGTTTTGAGCAATCTTATAAACATTATGTATTCGAATAGGTTGTTTCAAATGTTCTTCATATCTAACAATATCAGTAGGTATAGTTATTATTTTTTTTTCATTTTCTTTTGTATACTGATTGAAATATTGTTTAACAGTTACAGGTAAATCAATTTCACAAAATTTCGTCCACACTGAAACTTCATTACAAGCTAATAAACAAGCCCCCCTAAATCCTAATAAACTTTTAAAATTATATAAATTATTTTCACTTGTACATTTAACTATTTGGCGAGCAACAGAACATAAACCTGAAATCAATGTCGTCCCTTTAACTAATACAGAAGGAAATTCACACATTTTAACTATTTCGCATAAATCAAAACAAGGTAAGATATTATACTTAATGTTATTTAAATTTACTAGAAATGATGGTAAATCAACTGCTTTATTTTCAGATTTAATTAAATGTATAGTAATTTTTACATCTCCAACATATTTGCATACAAAACAAATGATTAATGACTCTAAAGGCATATAAAATACATTTGTTTTGAATTCAGAATAATACTCAAGAAATAGCTTATCCATCATGTAAACATTACTTAATGAAAAATAAAAAAAAAAAAGGAATCAAACACTATTCGCCAATTGTCTCTGAACTCTTTGTAAAGCTCTCCGATCCAGTATTCTCCTTCTAGTATAAACAAAAGTAGAAGAAATCAACGACCCGACAAACATCAAGCCTTCAAAGGTCCAAAAATTACGTTCATCTAACCATGCTACACGGTCACAACTCCTTGTAACAGTTTCACCACTAGTGCATCGTAAAACTTCTTTGTAATGCGTGTGTATACAAACTCCAATACTACGACTTGCAATCTCAAAATCTGTAAACATATATCAAATTTTTTTTGCTAAAATCTACTTATAAACAGTACACAAATAAATCAGCAACTTAATACATGATGTATATACAAAAATACATTTTTTTAATTCATATAAAAAGAAGAAGTGCTATTATATTAATATTATATATAAGTGAAACAATATATATAGGCAAAGTTTAACCACATTACATTTTAATAAAGAATTATTTAAAAAAGATATAATATAAAATAAACTTTTAAAAAATATCTTCTGTTCCTAGAATGTAATCAGTTAAACAATATATAAATTACACATAAAATAAAAGAATAGTAAATCAACATACTTAATATAAACAAATTTGATATTTCAATATTTTGTTCTTTGATAGTTTTATAGCTTTTTTAATATCACAATAAAACAGACAAAAAATTATACAAAAAATATAACGATAATATATTTTAATATTATTTTTCAATGAATTTCATGCTTATAGCATCATTTTGATAAAAAAAAAAACAGATCATTTATTATAGCCATAGATTGATTTCCACAAAAGAGTAACATTGCATGTTATAATAATAACTTTACCTGTACATGGATGACAATCGTTAATTACTTCATATTTTTCTTTCATCCAACAAGTCGAATTGTTTTCGATAGCTGGAAATTGTTTATGGTGATGAGAATTTGAACCATCAGTCCAATGGGATTCCACAACAAGAACGAGAACGGTTAACCTAAAAACCATACAGATGAATCAATTTATAGCACTCTCGAAACAACTATCAACGTACAGTCCTAATAGACTTATTCCCAATAACATTCTTTGTTTTGGGCAAGACTCAATCATTTTCAATGATAGAATATATTTTTACGTACTTAAATAATTATAACCACAACACATTTTTATCATACACTGAAAACACCACTGACAATATACCAGCGTTGATTCATCTCTCCCTCCAATAGATTATTATAATTTAATATAGATATAACCAGACAGAAACCTCATTAAAAAATATTTGAATAAAACCAATTATACGATAATTATTACTTTTTAATATGTTCTGTTAATTGATTTCTTTAATTAATACAATTATTCTAACAATTTTATCAACAAAAAACACTTAAAATATGAAATAGTGATAGGTGTAAAAAAATTAAAAGAAAATTATTCTTAAATTATTTTTTATTGAAAAAAAAAACTATATTGTTTATAAATTCATAAATAAAGAAACAAAAAAATTATAAATTCCTAGTTATGAGGAAAAAAAGTTATAAAACTAAACTTGTACTCCGATTAATGCCCTTCGTTAAGAACAGTTATTAATTTTAAATTAATGCGTCCTTTTTCAATATCGCAATTTATAACTTCCACTTCAACTCTATCTCCAAGACGTAATGAAATGTTATTCAACCGGGACACATGAATAAGTCCTGCCCGCTCTACTCCTATATCAATAAAACTTCCAAAGTGTGTAACATTTTGTACTCTTCCTGAAATAACAGATTTTTTTTACAAAAATTTAATTTCAATCGCCTAAATTCGTACCTGTGACCACTGAACCAATTTTCAAATCACTCATATACATGATTCCTTTAAGAAATAATGCCTTTTGACTATTCTCTAATCGCATATCATAATCCAGTGGTTTCAATAAGGCATCTATTATTAGTTGAAGAACATTTTTTGTAACATTTAAGTTTTCTGTCAATGAACAAATGTTTTTATCTGATAAAAAATGCTGAATTTTTTTAATAAAACTGTCTTTTCCTAATTCGTATATGTCAACTTTACACATATTTATGAATCTAAAATTAAATTTTTATAAGTCTTAATATAATATTAAAGATACTGAAAATACCTTTTTGCAACTTCATAAGACTCAGGATGAATCCATGTCCTATCTAAAGGTGTTGTTTGAGAAATTTTATAAAATGATTTTTCATCCGCACTATCCGAGCATAAACCGACCCTTAAAAACCCAGCACATTGTTCAAACGTTTTATCCCCGATACCGCTGACGTTTTTTAACTCTAAACGATGACTGAAAAATTTAATTTTCTGACGATGCTCTATGATACTCAAAGCACGTTTTTCATTAAGTCCAGCAACTTTTTGTAACAGAAAAGTCGATGCCGTATTCAAGTTTACACCGACAAAACTTACACATTCCGATACGACTTCATTTAATGATTCGTTTAATACTGTATCCTTCAAATCATGCTGGTACATACCTACACCGAGATGTTTTGGTTCAACTTTCACTAGCTCTGACAGAGGATCTTGTAATCGCCTTGCTAATGATGCAGCACTAATTACAAATGGATCTAAATCTCCAAACTCTTGTTTTGCTTCTGAACTACATGAATAAATACTAACTCCACTTTCATCAACAACTGAATAATGAATACTCTGTTTAAAAAAGTTTTTCTCATTTAACTTAGTTAACCATTCTTCAATTTCCCTAGATGCTGTTCCATTCCCAAGAGCAATTGTATAACAATTATAATCTTCTAACATATTTTTTAAAAATAATGCATCTTTATCTGAAGATGCAGAAAATGGGTAAATAATCCCACTAGCCAATATTTCCCCTGTCTCCGAAATTAATGCCAGTTTTGAACCCATTTTGAAACCTGGATCTATTCCTAATATTTTTTTACCTTTACATGGATTTATGAGCAACTTATTTTTCAGATTACTTGAAAAAACTTCAACAGCTGCCTTTTTGGCTTGATCTTTTAAATTTCCCATTACTTTTCGAGTGATTAAAGGTGTAACTAAATTAAAAATGAATATGAAATTCTATAGGGCCATCTAAATGTGATGCCTAGATTTGTGTTTTATTAAAAAGAAACTATACACGTTCCTTAATAAAACACAAATCTAAGCGTTACATTTGGATGATCCTATATAAAAGACATATATGAAATATATACTCACTGAATCTCTTATAAGCATCTTGAACAGAATCTTCAAAAATGTTAATCCTCAAATGATATTTATGACCATGCTCATACCATTTTGAAAAACAAAAATCTTTAAATCTTAAAAACATTTGATTGGGAAGTATAACTTTAACTGATAATATTTTTTTACTTTGCCCTCTATTGATTGCTAAAACCTAAATAAATAAATAATTCATATGTTTAATAAATTTAAATTATGAAAATTACCTGATGTGGTTTTATATATGCTAATTTTATTTTAAAATCAAAATAGATTTCAAATTTATGAATATCAGACTTTTTATTACTATTTTCATCAATTTTACTTTTTCTATTCATTTGTTTAGTTTCTATAAAAATATGATTATCTAAAGTCTGTACTCTACAAACAAAAATGTCATATTATGAAGAAAAAAAAATTACAAACAGAAACGAAGAAAATTTCTTACAAATCATGTATAAAAGAAAGACTTTCTGAATCATGTGATATAATGTAACTTATAATATTGACTATTCCTTCTCCTATTTGTTTCAATGATAAACGTTTAGACTGAGAAACTTCATCGATATTCAATTTTTCAAGTCCATTTAAAATAGACAAAGATACATCTTCTAATCCTAGACTTTTTGCTCTCTCGGATAAAAGAGTTTTAGCACCTCTTTTGAATGGAGCATACTAAAAGAAATCATTTTGAGCAATCGTAGTTTTAAAAATAAACATTCATTCAATAAACTTACAATATGTTCTAATTCATCTAGTGATTGAGCATTTAAAATTGAATACTTTAAACTGTCAGTTAATTTATTCTCTGACTGAATATGATTTATCATAGCTGCTGCTTTTTTTCTAATACTTAAAAGTGTATCATAAGACTGTTTCACAGAAAGCAATTGTTCTGTGCTCAATCCATCTATCATATCTCTTCGATATCGAGCAATAAATGGAATAGAATTTTCACTCTTAAACAAATAAATTAGATTCTCTGAAATTTTTAAATTTAAACTGTTGACTTTTGCAACCCATTGTGTATCTGTCCAGCATTTTTTACTATCTACTTCATAATTAATGATAGTTTTAATAGGTTTTATATTTGGCTTATTAACATCAGTATGAGCGATGAGTGTAGATTTCTAAAAATTTGTTTAAAGAATATTATATACTCAAATGAAATTTTATTTATATACATACATTTATTGATTTTTTCTTCTTAATTTGATTTGAAACTTTTTTTCCTTTCTCCTGTTTTATTTTTTTCTTTTTAATCTATAAAAAAATAGTTGTTTTACTATATTCAAACATTTCAGTTACAATTGAAAGTATGAATGATAATACATAAGAAGATATTAAAACAAGAAATAATTCTCAATTTCGGTAAAAATACTTATTTAAAATATAATTTAATAATAAATATTAAATGATAAATATTATGAATAAAATAAAATTACAATAAAACCTTTTCATCACAAGAATCATCTTTTTGAATTTTTCGTTTTCTGTTCTTTGATTTTTTTAACTCTTCATCTGATGAAATTACAATTAAACTTGATTCAAGAACCTAAAAATGATGAACACTTATTTAAAAATTAGTGTTTTATAATCTGACTAAAAAGTAATATATACATCATAAATACACACACACAACGTATATATATATATATATATATATATACGTTTTTATATATATATATACGTTTTTATATATATATATACGTTTTTGTGGTTAATTGATAAATTTTCACCTCAACACTACATACATTTTCCATTTTAATCTTGTGTTTTCTTTCTTTCTTTATAACTGACTTTTTCAAGTTTTCATTCAATATAACTATTTCTGGATCTTCTTTTTTAACCTAACATAAAGTAATAATCTTATTTATTAAACAATTTTAAAGCATCATTAATTATCAAAGGTACAAAAAAGTATATTACGAAAACAATCAAAATTTATTTCAGAGTAAAACATTAAGTTCAAGTTAGTTATCATAAAAAATAGTATCGTGATAAGACTTTTTTTGGAAAAAAATGTTTATTTTAACAATGAAAAAATCAACTATATGATTTTCAATATTTGTGTATATATGTGTTTACATTTAAAAATAGAAACATTAATATAAAAATAAGTAAACCTCATTATCATAATTTCTCTCCTTTTTGATTTTTTTACTTAGTGGTTCAAGTTTAGGGCATATCGGATTATCATATGAACATTCTGCTTTAATTACTTGCTCCATTACTCTATTTAATGGTAGTTTTTCTACTTTTATTGATGAAACCAAGAGATGAACTTTTAAATATCTTAGAAAGGATATATATAAATGTTATGCAATTAAACATATACAATTTTAAAAATGATAAAAATAAAAATACTTACTTTGATATATAAAATTAATTATCACATTATTTAATGACAGTTACTAAACGACTGAAGAAAATTTCAAAATAAACGTTAAAAGTATATGCAACTAAGCTACCACAAGAAAAGAAGCATGTACTTGACAGCTATTTATTTTGTAACATCACGTGTTTAAAATAGAAATACCCTATAATTTTTAATTTTGTTTTGAACCTGTAACATTACAATGTTTTACTTATATGAATTTATATATCTAAATTTTTAATAATTTCAATCATGTTTTTATTTATTTTTTTTTCTTTTCTTAAAGATAAAATATGTGATATTTTTTATGATATAATTTAACAAATATTTAATTTGTCTGAACAGATGTTAAGAGATTTAATAAAGGCAAATTGAATAGTTTAAAAAAAATATTCTCATACAAAAATTTTCCTTATAAAACTATATTTTAAATTAATTAATTTCTATGTAATATTTTTTTGTAAATCTTCAAACATTTTTTTTTATAATCACTTTCATATATTAATGTTCTATAGACACTCTGATGTAAATGTACTTACAAAATTTACAACTATTCACTGTAAAAAAATGAATTACTAATTCATTAAATAAGCATGTATTAAAATAAACTGTAACATTAAAATGAAAAGGTATAATGTAAATATGTTTTTTATGAGTAAACAATTTTATTAAAAAATTTTTTTCATACAATGAAAATATAAAAGGTTACTTTTTAAAACGGCAGGATAATTTCACTGCAATGCATTTACTTAAATTATTCAGTAGCATCACCTTTCTCTACACCAAATGGCTCGGAAACTTCTTCAGCACCACAATCTGCAATTGTTACATCAGCGACAGGTTTGTCTCTACCATCTGTATTTGTTTTCTCTATTTTCCTGACTATATCCTACAATAAATATTAAACAGTTATAACAAAATTACTTAAATTCTCTTCACTGTAGTTACATAATTACATCTATATTCAAATATATATATATATATATATATATATATATATATATATATATATAAATAATAAAAATTTCAGAACTATGAAGAAATTATTAATAATATATATAATATCAATCATAACAATGTTTTTTTAATTATATTCTCATAAATAAATACAATAGAGGAAATATTGAAAGATTTGAATTTTCAATTGTGTATTACATTTAAATTAAATTAGTATTATATTTAAATATTCTTGAAGTACAAAAAAGGTAACTAATTTCATTCAACTTACCATTCCTTTCAGAATTTTTCCAAATACTACATGCCTACCATCTAACCAACTTGTTTGTTTTACGGTAATGAAAAATTGAGAGCCATTGGTATCTTTTCCAGCATTAGCCATCGATAGCCAACCAGCTCCGTAATGCTTTAGTTTGAAATTTTCATCTTCAAAACGATCACCATAAATGCTTCGTCCTGAAATATGACCAAATTAGATTCCTGATGAAAAAAAGTAATAAAACAAAAAATAAATAAATGTGCAAACAAATATATTACACAACAAACAATCAGAAAAATTATAATATTGTTCTATATACAAATTGATTTAACTGATGTCATTGTAAACACAAATCATGAATAAAAAATTATCTAAACTTTTTTTATGCATTAACTAAATTTTGGCAACTCATTAAACGTTCGTTATAACCTTAACAGATTTATAAACAACAAAGTGCCATGTCACTTACCTCCGGTACCATCACCTTTGGTGAAGTCACCACCTTGAATCATGAAGTCCTTGATGACTCTATGGAATTTGCTGCCTTTGTATCCTTCGCCAGGTTGTTTTTTCGCCAATTCTACGAAATTTTTAACAGTCTTCGGCACAGTTTTACCGAAAAGACCAATTTCAATACGACCAACCGGTTCATCTCCAATTGTAATGTCAAACCATACCTGTAAAAAAATAACAATAACAATGAAATGACAATATATTAGATGTAATTTCATTCATCTACACGAGGAAAACAATAATTACATACTTTTTCAGTTACTTTAGGTCCTTTCTTAGCTTCTTCAGAACAATGAATACTGAGAATCAATGCAGATAAAATTAACACAACTACTGAATAACTTGTTAACGCCATGGTGGAATTGTAAATGAAGATTATCACAGAATGATCAGTCACTGACCCCACTGGCTGTTAACATGGGCCTTTCACTCAGCAAAAATAATTAGTAAACAACAGAATACAACATTCATACGCCCGTGGCTTAGATGTGTTAGCTTTTTATTGGTTAACGCAAAGGCCAAGGCTGTTATGACGTCAGCAACAAATAATACTGCAAAATGAAACATGTTATGTACTTCAGACCATGCAGATTACGTCTTTATCAATACTTATTCATAATAATTTAATTAATTTTATATTAATGATAATTATTTTATGCAATTAATAATATATATATATATATATATATATATATGTATGTATGTTTGTGTGAGTGTATGTATAATATGTTGTATGTTTGTTATGTTAGCTATGCCATCTTATGAAGAATTAGGAAAACATATAGGATTATACCCATTCCTATACCCATACCCATATTCATATATTCATATATATATATATATATATATATATATATATATATATATATATATATATATATATATATATATCATCATCGTCATCATCATCAGCCTCTTTCAATTCACTACTAGTTAAAAATCTCTCCTAAAACTTTCCATTTCGACCAATCCAATGTTTTTATCTTCTATTTCATTCCATTGATTTATCTTTAATCTCTATTTCGTCTATTCATAAGCCTCATTCTGAGACTTTTCATATCTTTGAGTTTCCAATCAATGATTTTTTCGTCCATTTGTGGTTATATATATATATATATATATATATATATATATATATATATATATATATATTTATATATAAGTTCAGAAAAATAAAAAATATATATTTGTTCTATTATTTTTATATTTATGAAAAATACAAAGGGAAAACTTCTGATATTTATTTTTTTTAAGAAATATGTGAGTAGAAAAGGAATAGGATAAGGTATATGCAATAAGAACATATAAAAAGTACTTCTTTTGATATATAAAATTAAACATTATGAAAATAAGCGTGAAAAATATCGTTGAAAGATGAATGTATTATATTTATCATACAATACTTATTTTTGAGACCTAAATTTAACACTGACCTTTTATTACAATCATACGTTAGAATCAATTCTCTATAACTTTCTCTTTTAACAGAAGCATCATTTCAAACAATAATACAACACTGTGTTAATCAATTAAAATTATAAATCGAAGTGAAACTATACATTTTAGTTTATAAGAATGAAATGTTGTAATTTGTATCTGAAATATAATTTAAATATTGAATCTGAATATATAGATGCACATAGAATGATGATAAATAAAATTAAAAAATCAATTATATGAAGAAAATAACAGTAATTTATCAACTGTTCGTTTCACATTAAATTACATATACTCTACACTATTCTATAATTGTATAACGACATTAAACTTTTTAAAACTGTTTTTTCCTATGTCCATATCAAAATTCGCACTTATATTTACAGATTCGAAATGTTATTGATAAAAAATATTCAGTTGTTAACATTGTACGATTAAAAAACATACACTTGTTTAGTTTTTATACATATCACATAACACTTTCTCCATCGGTGTAGCGCCTATGGTTCGTTGAAAAAACACGGCTTCGACACGAGGTGCTGGAACAAGCCGTAATAAGGGTAACATAAGTAACAAACGGCCGAAACGGGCTGGCTGACCAGGCATTTGTGTTCGACAATGTTGCATCAGCATCACTTGCGCCTGGTCTTGGAGATTTTCGATTTGACTAGGATCTTTAAGACCACGAGTTTCTGTAAACATCACTAAAAAATTACATTTTCTTCGCGATGTGTTTTGAATTAAGTATATAGTTAAAGAGGCCATTTGTTATGAAAAGAACGATTATTTTTTGTATAATATCAATCGATTATATATAAGGATGAAAACGAATTGAAAGAACATATGACTTACCGGCTTTAAATAATACAATCGCTTTTAAACACGCAAATTCGGCAGGATCAACGAGCACTGCTTTGAAACGAGCAAGTGTATCAGCAAGAAGCCGTACTTCGGCTGCAACTTGTCCATTCGCCTTAATACCACCGGGAGCTGCTGTATGTTCTGCTACGGAAAAAAGTGGCGAAGAAACTGCATCTAGAGGCATACACCATTGGATGGCATTTAATAAGAACAGTTCACTCCAAGCCTCTTCTAAAAGAATCACCTGTAATTTAATTAACAAATCATTAGCTATTACAACACTAGTCTAATATATGCATCTGAATCACCTGATCGCGAAAGGGTAAGCTCGCAAAGCTCGGTAAATTTTTTGCCCACTTGACGGCCATAAAAAGTAATCGAGCCGATGTTTCGTAAACAGTTTCATGACTAGGATTATATAATGGTTGGTGTGCGGCTTGAGGTTCTGGACGAAGTGGTCCACTACTAGAACTCACTGTGCATGGACCAATACCTCCTGAACCTGTACCACCACTTTCGCTACTCGCTCGTAATGGAGGAGACGATTCTTCTTCGTTCGTCACGTCGATACTGTCTTCTATAAAATATATGAACGAGAAAATTTGTCAAAAATTTCAATAAAGAATTATATTAATTCGAAATCAAAACTTGTATTAAAAAATAATATTTAGTAATAAAATCTCATCTCCATTAACATGAAAATATTGATTACTTGCAAATATTTAAACGTCATTAAATTTAAATAACGATCAATATTAAATGAAAAATATGAAAAAACAAAGCTGCTGGGAAAACTCTTTTAAATTTATATATATATATATATATATATATATATATATATATATATATATATATATAAATTTAAATATAATTTAAATTATTTACAATTCAACAAGCTATCTGCTAATGTTATTTGTTAAAATGTATGTAAAATGAAATATACTGAACATTAATTATTTATAAATACCGTATCAAATAATAATAAATGCTTATAACTTCGAATTCCGTTCGACAGATTATGATAATCAATTGAAATAATAGAAATGGTATTATAATACAATAATATTCTCTTTTACTTAAAATTTAATTGTGAAATGTTCCAATAATATCAATCAATATGTTTGAATATATATATATATATATATATATATATATATATATATATATATATATATATATATATATATATATATATATATATATGTGTGTGTGTGAAAAATGAAATTAATATACAATTTTATTAGACAAAATAAATTTAGATATAGATTTTTATATTTTTCTAAATGTTTTTAAATGTTGGTAAAAACTATTGTTATATATATATATATATATATATATATATATATAGATATATGTTTTATTAAAAAAAAAAACATGTATATAGGGAAACATTTGTATAGATTTTTTTAATAAAACACAAATCTAGGCGCCACATTTGTGTTTTATTAAAAATAAATATATATATATATATAAATATTTATATATATTTTTTTGTCAAATATCTCAAATCTAGGTCTTTTGAATTTCGCAGCTATGTACAAATATATATATATATATAGATATATATATATATATATATATATATATATATATATATATATATATATATAAAATAAATATGATTTTTTTAATAAAAAATTAAACGTACATTTGGTAGTTTCCTTTTACAAGAAACCAGTAATTTATTTGAAATTAACGTTGAAATCCCTTGCAAGTATTGAACTATCTACCCGATTATAAATAAATATATACGTTTATCGAACTAAATATTAAAATAAACTATGGAATTAGTACAAATATTAACATTTATCATCGAAACATATATGAATAGTTGTAATATTATCTCGTGAATATATCATTTTATCTACGTCATAATTCGTGCGGCCATTTTGCTGTCCCGCAAATCGACCCCGCTAGCTGACTCCCTGATGATTAATTAGCGATGCGACTAATTCATTTATAATCCCGGTCTATATACATGAGCTCGTATTCGCCATCCCATCCGGAGCGACGGAATAAATTAAAAGCTCAGAATACATCACACGACTCTTAATTAATTTTTCCTCGGCATGCATATCTTTGTTTCCATTACTGAATTTGTAACGTGACGTTATTCTTGTAATTACCAAATATATTTCTTTGATTTGACAATGTCTTAGAAGTAATTAAGGTGTATGGTAAGAAGAAATATAAGAAGCGTGGAAAAAATCTAAAATATACGATAGAATTTGACGGTCGATTGATTTTCATAATTGACTCTATCTCAATTTAGCAGATTTTTAAAAGTGTTCTTTTGGATTATTTGTTATATCAAATTCTTCATGAAATATAATATTACAAAATTTTAAAACATAAATAATTATATATATCCTACAATATTTTTCAACATTTCTGTAAATGTTCTACATCCCTCTATATCAAATTTAACTTATTTCAATTGAATAAAACGATAAACAGACAAAACTACTTAATTAAAAATAAACAAATGGATTTAATTCAAATGATACATATTTTTAACGGATAATCATCGAATTTTTTTACCATCATTGTCCGTAAGTTCGTGTTTTGGCGTCGGCGGATGTGGCAGTGATAATGTCGGAGGTCCTAGAAGCCCTGGAGCATATCTCGCTGGTGAAAGTGCCATTGCTAAAGATACAGGTGGCCTGTAAAGATCAAGGTACGGCTACAAAATATTAAAAGTAATATATCATAAATTTACATGTCTGTTTTTTATATTAATCTATATTTGAAAAATGTCTATTATTGAAGTTTAATATCTTAAACTTTTCTAATCGCCCTGTTTTATTTTTTTTATAATTTTAAACTTTTCTGTTCCTCCGTGTACTTGTACCATTTATATAAATATTCCTTATACATATAATTCTACTATTTTCTTTTAAATATATAAAATAGCTATCTATTCAATAGAAGTATTTGTTAAAGAAAATTTAAAAAATGTTAATATAAATAATACATAGTATGTAAATAATTCCAATAAGTATTTTTTTGGTTACTTGTGCATACAACCTTTGTCTGTACTTTCCCATTGCTATCATATAATCTATTTTTGATTGCTCCATTTACATCAACAATTGTATAAAGAGATACGTGTTCAATTGAAATAATAATTTAATAATATGTTACTGATTAAATAACCGACAATTTGATGTGTCGCCTTAATGCTTTTTCTTTTGTTGTATTATTTATTAATATAAAATAATAACAGGATAATCTTATTGAGCTTACACACATATATAAACATACACATATGTGTATACACGTGTGAGTGGATATCTTCAGATGATGTTTGATACTTAGAAGAAACTAGACGTGGAAATTGAGTAGGAAATTTACAATCGTATAAAACTGAAAAACAATATGATTTACTCACTGATTTAATTTGATATAAACGTATGTATTTTTTACACTCATTAATTATTTTTTATTTCTATAGAAGATACATTCTTTTCAAATGGTCAATTCTAAACTGTTGATTCGTTGAAATAACTTTTGTAATTAATTTACAATAAGTTATTGTCAATATTGATATTTTCTGTTTAGTACAGAAGCTTTTGAAATAATTAAAAAAGTTCAATCTATTTTTTAAATATTAAATGTAATTGAAATAATTTCTAGAAATGTTTGTATATTTTAAAAAAAAAATAATTATAAAAAAATTTAGAGAAGTAATTAAAATTGAGACATCTGAAATGATTCAGTTATTCAACAACTGAAATAATAAACATAAATGATTCAACGATAATTCTTTATATTCTTCTTTTTTTGAAAAAAAAAACAGATCTGAGTTTACAATTAACATGATTTTAGTTAAATATTAACCAGATATGATCTTTATTTCTCTTTTATCTAACATCATTAATTATCCTTTGAAAACTTTGTATTATATTACGTTTTTAATCCTCGTACACAATATTTTCTTGATGCAATTCATCACATATTCGTGATAAAATTTGTTGTTTAGATGAAAGGAATAGATCCATCCAGTGTAATAATCATATGATGGCAACATCACATCTGATTAAACATTACAAACACCTGTCTAGGCATTTTATAATTTTTGTCATCGGACTGCTTTGTCTCGTGACGTCAGTGTTTACGGATCGCATAATCTACAGGACTATTATAGATATATTGGCGATCAAAAGGTAGCGAGGCGTATGTTTTACACCTGAACTATCACAGACCGTCGTCATCTGACTTCAGTCAGAAGCTGTTGTGTCAACAAACACAACATGGCGTCAAGCTCGAAGGTGTCACGAGCTTATAATTATTTACATGGTATTAACATTCAGTGATATTAAAATATGTATTACAAATATTTACATTTATTTAATAATATGTAATGGAAAAGAAATTCGTAGATTTTGATATTCAATTATTATAAGACCTTTTTCATCGATTTTTCAATTTTGAATTCAACACATGTTCATTATTGAATCAATTACTGATTAAAATTTCATTTTAAAGCCATAAACGATATTTGAACAAACAATTCACATACATTACAGTTTAAATAATTAACAACAATTAAAATATGAAGACTTATTAATTCGTTTTGAAAACTTATAACTTGATGAAGAAATAAATGAATGAATATAGTTAAATATCAAATATAAGAAGAGATGAAAACGTTATAATTATATAAATAAAACTGTCCATTTATAAACCTTACAATAATGAGTTTCTATTTCTGGACAATACAAAAGATAATTGGAGGCGCCGGGCATCGATCCCGGTACCTCTCGCATGCTAAGCGAGCGCTCTACCATCTGAGCTACGCCCCCTGTGGTGAATAAAACAAAAAAATCTTTTAAAACAGTAGTTTGACCTACATTAATCCATTTAAAGTTATGGACCACACCCAAAGAAAGTTTACGTCTTATGACAAACGCACGGTCAAGTATATAAATGAAATGTAAGTCAATGTTCACAATTTGTATCGAAAAAGTATATCAGTAGAATTCTTCAATGTATGTGTAAATTCAACTTATATCTAGATTCAATTTCAGTAACAACAATGCTATAAAACAGTCATTCAATGATTACTGTTTTTTTTAGTATCAAATAATATTGAAAAAAATAATACTCTTATATTTTTATAAACAACTTCTTAAAAATAGTTAATATCGAATGACGAATTCAAAATAATCGTTTCTGAGTTCTGAAAAAAATCTGAAATTATAATTATGCAACATCAAACATACCCAAAAACTCCTACTGCAACTGCAGCTTCGCGGAGGGCTCTCTCCTGTTCCACACTCATTTCACGTAGAGCTTCTGGTCGAATTGTAGCCGTGTTTCGGGGTTGACGTTCATTTTGTACAGCTACAACAAAAATGATCCTTAAATTCTAAATTATTAGTAAACATGTTTTATAATTATTAATCAGATATAAGATTTGTAATTATAAAATTTAAATAACATATATAGTTTTTTTAATTCTCAATCGAATATAATTGATATTTGAAAATAAATACAATTTGAATATTTCTTTCGAACCACTGACTCGAAATTGCACTCTACTTATCACTCATCGAAGCATTGGTGGTTCAGTGGTAGAATGCTCGCCTGCCACGCGGGCGACCCGGGTTCGATTCCCGGCCAATGCATGTTTTTTTCGATTTTACAATATATACATACGTGTGTGTGTGTGTGTGTGTGTATGTAAAAATTGTATGTGAAAAGCTTTTATATTTTTCAAAAAGATAATCATCTTTTCTAACAAAACTGAAATCACCGAACATTTATAAATGCATAAAAGAAATGTAAAAAAAATCGATTGTGATGTCCAATTAGAAGGATTAAACTATACAAAAATCGTACGCACTATACTTCAAATTGTTTACTTCAAATAGCGTTTAATCCTTTTTGTCCCAGTAAAAAAAAAAACTAGTTTTCTTCTCCCATAATTTATTCAAAGTAATAATAATTTCCGGTTGTCTAACTGTTCTATATTTTAGTATAACAACAAGTAACCGCAAACTAGAGTACACGTGGCCAACGTGTGTCGAACACGCGACATCCACACACATAATACACTTCATTTGAATAAAACGTCAACCGTTTAATGATTTTTAAACAAAACGAGACTTCGCCGTTATTTCAATTGAAAATAATCTATTTTTTTATCAAATTTGCTAAACGGTTAAAAAGTATTGTATTATAGAATATATTTCTATGGAATTGTATAAGAAATAAATATCATATTCTATTATTATTATTATTTTCAAAACAATGTTCGTTACGAGATTCTTTATAAAGAACGAAAGAAAAATAAAAAAAAATTAATTGCACGAGGGTTGATGGATGCGTTTGGTCTCGTGCGTGGTTAACCTTAAACAGGTTAATTTGTCAACCCTTAATATGAATATATTTTATGAAATATATAACACGTCTTTATTCCAGTTATTTCTAATTGTAATTATATCAATCATTAAAAGAATTTGCATAATAATTATTAATTTGATAGCTTTAGATTGTGTATATATATATAAGGCTATAGTATATGGTGTTTTTAAGCGTAATAGAACTTTAAATTGAAATAAAACACTTACTAATTAACCGGATGACCATTCATTTGGTATTATTCGAAAGATCAATTTATGGCATTTATATAAAAAAATAATTCCGGGTTATGTGCAACAGGGCTATCTCTGACACACCGCATTCTGTCAGTTCAATTTCAGATCATTGTCAATGATGCCACCAGCATGCAATCCGTACCATATATTCTGGATATAATGGGGCTCTCGTGAATCACTTAAATATAGGTTTCTAATTTTTCTTATTAACGCATCCGTTAAACCAAAAATGAGCCTCATTACTGAACAAAATTTTGCGGTAGACAGAGGGTCACTTTGCTGTTGATTTTTGAAATAAATTTCCACAATTTGAAAACGTTGTTCAAATATAAAATGTTCCATAATAATTTGTTAAAGTATACTGAATCGAAATGTTACTTACAGCCCGCAAACTGATATCTGACTTGACAGCTATCCCTATCGAAAATTCTATCAATCTTAAAAAAAAACACTCTTTATAATCTCTAATTCTAGTTCTATAGAATGTGTGATAGGTGTGTGTATGTATATATAAAGGTATGATAAAAGGTGTTTTTTTTAAGTTAGATAAAACTTTCGATAGGGATTCAAATTAAAGTTCTATCACGATTAAAAAACACTCTATACAATAAAAACAGACACTTTGGATAAATTAAGAAAAGTAATGATAAAGAAAATGATTAACATTTGAATATACAGCTGGGTCTGTTTTTGTACGGATTATTTTAATGCGATTTTGAAGTTATGCGATTCATATTTCTTCTTAGTATCTTTTTATATGAATTTTTTTAAGAATTCCTTTAAGCGATTATTTAATTCAACGAGAAACTCTTCAGTTTTAAGAAGAAATGAAGAAATCAGAACCATTTACTTCCGCTTCTCAAACTAATAAGGAATTTTCGGCTAGCGAAGGTTGATTAACCGGGTTTTTAAAAAGGAATGCACTGCATAACGTGAAGATTATGGGCGCGAATGCATCGGCAGATGAAGAAGCTGTTAAATTTTTTTAAACAATATTACATTAAACGCATTTTTCAATTTATATTGAATAAACTAGAAAATGAGTCAATAACTAATAATTCTATCTTTGACTGTATAAATCATGTTGCATTTGCTATTACTCAAATAAAACAACACACTTTAAATGCCTGTTGGAAAAAGGTTTGGTCTACATGTCTTGAAAACAGTGCTGCTATTCACTTTCTTTTTTATTTTCTTATTTTTATTCTAAACAGTGCAGATATTATTGTGATGATAATTAAAATATGTATGAACAATTCTGAAATAAATTATACACATGTACATGTTGCTTTCAATAAAATTAAATAGTTAATTAAAAAAATAATGTAAAAAGCTTTGTTTTGTATCAATTTTTTGCAAATATTTGAAATTGTTTTAAGCATTCTTTATTTCTTGATTTTTTTATGCGAATTTTAGATTAATTTCACTTAGTAGCTCTGGTTTTATGCGGTTTTTGAAAATTACGGAACGTATCCCTAATTTTTCAATGTAAGTTAAATATTTTTAATGCGGTTTTCTGCGGAACGTATCTACCGCATAAAAACAGATTCAGATGTATAAAGGTATGATAAAAGGTGTTTTTTTAAGTTAGATAAAACTTTCGATAGGGATTTAAATTAAAGTTCTGTCACGCTTAAAAAAACACTCTATACAATAAAAACAGGCACTTTGGATAAATTAAGAAAAGTAATGATGAAGAAAATGATTAACATTTGAATATATATGTGTGTATGTATAAATGTGTCGATATGTAAATACATTATTTTTAAGATATCACAAGATATAAGAATAGAATAAAGAGAATGTTTCATGTAAGAGTTTGAAAGAGTTCAATGAATGCTCGATATAATTTTTGCCATATATTCGTAGAATATCAGATACAAACGAACGGTCGTCGAGAAAATGCCGTGCGTTAGTGAAAAGTGATGTCGTGCACGTCGAAAAACGAATACATAATAATAGTCTGAAGGCGATAGTACGTGGAGAGCTATCGACTGGAAATATAATTGGACGTCGAGTTGAACCGCACTGTAACGTTTTCATAGCAAAAAGATTAAAGAGACATGCAAATGGGACATTAAACACGTGCAATCTACCAGGCGTTGTCTGGCGGGAGCCCCGTAGCTCGCGGCACATCCGCGCGCACACCATCCGCTTACACCATCGCCGCGCCATTGTCTATGTAGTGCCGTTAATTGGCATCGTTTATTTAACATTCTCGAAAGTGTACATTTAACAATCAGAATACAGAGTGAAGTTATAAAGTAAACCATCCAAGGGTTAGGATAAAACAGGCACGAAGTTAACGGCGCTACTACAGTCGTCCAATCGAAAGCGTAGCCGACAGATCAGTGAAGACGCGACGTCGCCACGAGACGGCTCACTGTAGCAGGTTCAGAAGCCTCACTAACAAACAGCTATAGCGCGGATTTAAGCGACACTGATTAATGTGTTTTAAAGCCGTTTAATCCGCACCAAACACTGTGCCAAACTACGTCCGTGCCGTTCAGAATGTGGCGCGATCGTGGCACGAACCTGAGACTCTGTCACATTCTGGTCGAACGTTTGTTGTTCTCGTGATAAAACATATTTGCGAAGTTAAACGGGAAAAGAAAAGTTATGGCGTGTAATTTATACTGATGTCCTTGTGGGAGTGTCGGTGACCATCCAGACCGGGGGTACGACAATACCCTACCTTGATTGTTTTTTAATACTCTAAATGAAAATATTTATTTTATGTCGCGCACGAATTAATTCAACGTATATTAAGTAGTGCTCGGAACATACTCCCGCATCAATTATTTCATAATTTATATTAATACTTCGATCACTGTTTTCATTGATTATTAAAAAAGAACAGATATATATATATATATATATATATATATATATATATATATATATATTATTGAATCATGAACGTAAAATCCTTATACAGAGTGTGAATATAACATATTTTATAAAAGCTCAAAGACAAGCTTAAATAAGACATGTGTTAAGATGGATGAAGAAAAAGTACCCAATTGGATTAAAGATTGAAAATTGAAACAAAAAAAAAATACTGAAGAAAAGATGAATGGAAATGTAAAACAATGAGAAAGATTCGTTTTAAAATGTCGAAATTCCTTCCATAAACTAAATGTATTTTTAGGATAGCTTAGGATAATTAAATAAGGTAATTTTTAGCAACTTATCTGTGTAGTTAGATTAAATTTTTATGAAATTATATTCTCTTTATTAAATATTCTTTATTATGTTGTCAAGTATCTCCCTTCCGCTTTTTTTTTTTTGTACATAGATCGTGTAATATGAAATGTATTAGATCGTGTAATATGAAATGTCGGATTATTCAAAGAGAAATAAAAAATGATTTTTTAATTTAATTTTTTCCATGTTCTTGAGATGGTTACCGATGGTTTTACAACACACCTCAAGTTCTTCTGCGAGGAAAGAGAATGTTCGAGCGGGATCAGATTCCACCAGCGCTCGAAGTATGTCATCATTTACAAGGACGAGTGGTTTTCCATGAGGATTACTCTTTAAGTCTTTTTCTCCACAATGAATTTTTTCGAACCATCCCTGTACGTTTCGTTCATTAAACAGTGTTGATGCCACGTTATTACCCAATATGAAGTCGTACAAAAAAATAACCCTTGTCGTCATCATTATACAAAATTTCTACAAAAATTACAATTTTCCAAACATTTTTAAAAACATAACATGACTTACTGAAAACTGTATGAACTTTAAACGAGCACAAAAAAACTTATAACTTTTAAACATATAATTAATCACTTGAACGATCAACTTGTGACTGATGAGAAATCCGACATTTCATATTACACAATCCTAATATATAAAAAATACCATTTTTTGATTACCATTTTGTTGATTTTTTAACACGACGTTGTATTTTGTATAAAATAAGGAGAATTGATTATTTTATTGTGAAACCAGACTTTTTAATGAATGACTATATTTCTATTTTTTTAGTAAATAAAAGATTCTTAAAGAAATGATGTAATAACACTGATTTGTACTGACTGCAATGTCGTTCATTTAAATTAAAAACGAAATGAATAATTGTTACATACCTAAAATCAGCGATGGCGAACTTCTGAACAGCGTGTCAGCTCTACCAGACGAAATAGCTGACACACAAACGAGTGTTATTATTATATAATCATTGTAATAATCAAAATTTTATTAAAGATTAAATTCGTTCATCGACAAACTGAACAAGATTGAATGAAAATTATCGTTCACCATCTACTGATTTTATAGCAAATCCGTCAGGATTATAATTTCTACTTTAATTACGATCTTTCGTACTCACCGTCTTTATTCATTCCCATTGCTAAACATTTCTTCAGACGACACGCTTGACATTGATTACGATGAGCTTTGTCGACGACGCATCTTCCCGTACCAGCTTGGCATCTAAATTGAAATAAATTGATATTTGAAATTGTTTCGGACGAATGTAGTTTTTTTCAATTGATAAAAGTTAATTAGTTTTCTTTTTTATCTTTCGATCAAAAAAAGTATACAGCAAATTATAAGAATATGCATCTGTTTTAAGATTGTTTACAAAAAAATTAAATATCTCATTTGATATTTTCAAATTTACTTATATATATATTTGATTTTTTTTATAAAAAAAACCCATACAATTAAACTTCTATTCGTTTTTTACGATAAAACGAAAATTGTTCGAAATAAATAAATCGCATCGAGCACAACGGCATAGTAGGAAATATCAATAAAACATCTCCTCGCTATCAAAGACAGGGATTTGTAGACGATATTAGTTTGTGAAATATAATGTCACTTCTTTCTATATATCTATATCTATATCACCCCACGGAATGAAATATCTGGAATTGGTTTCCGGGTGGCTGTTGGTTGCCGCCGCTCAACTTATAACATTGTATCCGGAAATATGATTCGTTGGATTACAGACGAACGAAAACTTTGCTTTATCCCGATGCCTGGCTTTCGTTCAACTTCCATTCAATTTTGTTATTCGAGTTGTATTTCTTTTGTCGATGTCATTTCATTACAGATGCTTTTATTTCGTATATGCTGTTATGGAATCGATTTGGATTTTTGATAAATTTATTTGTTGTTTTTCTTTCCTGGTATCTTTATCATCTATATTGGAAATATTACTTTCTCTCTCGGTATTTTCATTTGTTAGTCAAGTTCGACTTGTTCTATTTATTTAATATTCAAACAATACAGATTTAAATTCGAAAACGTAAAAGTTTATTTAAATACTAATTAATATTTTTGATTTAAATATTATTTCATTTATATTCTTGTTTCATACTACAGTCAGTCATTATATTTTGTATATTTGGATTAAATTCCAATTAATGTAGTACTGTCTATTCGCTTCGTTAAACAAGTAAATACAAAATGAAAATTTAAACATAAGACAAAGTGTTGATTTCATTTAATAATTACTTTTTCAATTATATATATATATATATATATTTTCGAAATTTCGAAAATTACTTCAAGTCGTGGAACTGTATTTTTAAAATTTTTATTTATTATTTACAAAGGTTTCTGATTATGTAATACACACACTTCTTAACGTATATTTATTATTTTTCCCATTAAGGGGGTATTCTAGTCTAGAATTTCGAAAAAATCGATTTTTTGCAAATTTTCAAAGTTTAGACCTTTAAGAATATGTCCTTAAGAGGATTTTTCGAAATTCGAATTATTTTCGGAGTTATAGCTATTTTTGTGACGCGCCAACCAATCCGGTCTGGCCGAAACGAATCAACTTTAAACACGTTTTTCTCGAAACTACTTTTTTCGAAACGGTTGACGTGATATCTCAAGTTCTAATAGACCGATTTACTTGAAATTTGGTACAGAGCTTCTTAATATAACAATGATTGCCCTTACCTAGGATTTTTTGAAAATTTTATTTTTTACTATTTTTAAAAAATTCCGAAAATTGAAAAAATAGGGCAAAAAATGACTGTTTTTTCACACTACCGCCATTTTGCGAAATTTTTTTTTTAAATTTTCCTAGGCATAGATACTACTACAACCTTTTTTTTCAATAATTTCAAAAAAAATTTTTGTATCGGATGACCAGAAGGGTTGGAACCACGTCAACTAGCAGACATATTTTTTTTCGAGCCTCCACTTTGCCAGCCTGTACCTTTTTCAATTTTGACTTTTTTGTTTTTAATAACACTTTTTTATACTCTTAAAATGTCAATAAATAACTGATAAAAAATGGATAGTAAAAATATTTGTTGTTTTTCTTATATAGCGCCCGAAAAAACACCTAAAATTTGTGGGTCTAGACTAGAATACCCCCTTAATAATAACAACCATTGTTACATTTACATATTTATTTATAATTGTTGCGTAGCAACAATAATTCGTTGCTACGCAACATAATACGTTACTATACAACAATATATATATATATATATATATATATATATATAGAGAGAGAGAGAGAGAGAGAGAGAGAGAGAGAGTTTAACCGTGATAGAACTTTAAATTGAATCTCTATCGAAAGTTCCATCTAACCTAAAAAAACATTCTTTATATATACATGTATGTGTATGTATATATAAAGGTATGATAAAGATGTTTTTTAGGTTCTACAGAATTTTCGATAAGGATTTAATTTAAAGTTTTATCACGCTTAAAAAACACCTATATATAGATTGATAGATACGGATAATTGCTGTTGACATTTAGATTTTTCTGCATTTATATTAAATCAAATTTATTACTTTTTGAATATCTTTTAAATCAAGATACATTTATAAAGAAAATACACACGTTACAAGTTTTACTGATGATATGTTTATAACCTATATTTAAAATTATTAGCTATAAATATATATAAATATACGTGTGTGTAAAAATGATACACATATCTTGTTTCATACAAAAAAAAATATGTTTTGATTCTAAACTGAAAACAAAGATGTATCACATCTGTATAGAACTACCATACACGATTTGTTCAAAAATCCCGTAGTAAAAAATAAACATGTATATAAAATCTGGAAGTAAATCCAAGCCAGATGATTCCTCGTTCGAATGACTGATAACCTCCCAGGGGATGTTGACCGAGGATGAGCTGCGTTAGGTACATATGCATATATATATATATATATATATATATATATATATATATATATATATATATTTGCATCTCTATATATGTGCATAGTAAAGTGACACAAGTACTTGTGCACATGTTACACGTCGTGCCAAATTACGACAATGACGCGTGGTGGATGGACTCGTTCGCGCGCGCTGGCACGTGCGAGGGTAAATATGAGTCGAACATGAGGGTAAAAATATATAATGTATGCAGGTATACAAAATCATATGTGTGCAAGTGATATGTTGGTCGAATTGTTTTTTAAGTTCTTATGATCTTCTAATATTCCGAGTTAAATTAATAGAAATAAATTACAATATTATCTATATAAATAAATAGAAGTTTTTTTTAATTACAAAAAAGTTACATGCCATTCTCTTGATTTATAATAACATTTTTTTAATATAATAAACAAGATCCTCTTGAATGTTGGGTATATAAATATTTTCCCTACCATAGGCTATTAAAATTGAAGAACCTATCGTCAGTGTAAAACAATTAATTGAAAACCAACAGACGATCCACTTATGTATTAAAATACCCGTGCAATAATTCTCTATTCGATGTATCAACACATGTTGAAATATTTGTACAATAGATTTTATCTGTTTCATGATTCTCCGTGTTTTAATATGTCCTAAAGGGGATTTAATTTTATGTGAAGCATTTAGAAGTGGTTGTTCTACCCTACTATTAATCATCATTCATTTCGAATTATTTATTTGGAATAACATATTATTATATCAAATGAAACATAGGTAAATACATATATATAATTTGTTGTCTTTGTTGCAATATCTATCAAATTATCCATAGTTTTTGGAATGTACTTAATATTTTACAATAGAGTAAAATAAAATTAGAATAGATGAAAAACTAATAAAATTTTCCTATAAAAATATTTATTAAAAAAATATATCATTTCAATCCATGTGTAAAACTCCATTTTCGAATATTTCTCAACAATGAATTTATGTGTAGACGGATCAATAGATTTCGCTATAATTGACAGTATTTTTTTCCATAATGCAATGCCACTCGTACATAGTAAAAGGTAATTCGCATCACCACAGCAATTCACACAAAATCGACAACGTTGTGACACTAATCATACAACACGCGATCAGTGTGAGGCCCCCTTATTACCAAGCGTGTAGAGTAAAACGCCGTGTCGCATGTAACCGGATTAAACGGCCACAAAGGAGTACCCTTTGCCGCTCTGCCCTTGTACGATGTTGTTGAGCTCTTGCCACCATCCACACGAAGGATTACACCAAGGACCGTTCTAATTGATTCAAGGGCTCGTACACTCCAAGTGAGTTGTAAAGAGAACACAGGATAGTATTTGATATTACAAACACAACTAGACGGAAATTGTGATACGATTACGTTGTGGAGTTACGTCGGAGATTGTTTTCTTTCTTTTATCACAATTATCTTATTTTATTTTCAATCATACCTAGATATGTGTTTATACATACATATGACACTATGTAGAGATTTTATTCTATAACATTTACTCAAAACTTTTCTTAATTTATATACGTTAAATTTTCATAAATTGAAAATTAGAAAACGAACAACAAACGATTCATTACTTACTCCACTTTTTCTTAAAAGATAAGCTATGTGAAATAAAACACTAGGAAACAATTTACTCCAATATCATTTTTTGTTCAAACTCATATTTTGGAATTCTATATTAATTTGAAAAAATATAATTTTTCGGTCGTTTATGTGATGCTGCTATGAAGATTATTTTATATACTGTACGAGTATTAAGTCATGTAGTTTAGTATATGTTATATATTTGACCATGCGAGTATTACTAAAAGTGAAATTAATGTAGGTGTGGTTGTTGAAATGAAATAAGGTTAAATTACATTTTTTAAACATAGTTGTTATATGTTTTAACACAGGGGGCGTAGCTCAGATGGTAGAGCGCTCGCTTAGCATGCGAGAGGTACCGGGATCGATGCCCGGCGCCTCCAATCATCTTTTTGAATATAGCTAACTTTATACTAATTGAATAGGACATGTTTTTGGTGTTCAATACTGAATGAAGTAACTTACTGTTATTTATCACAGTAAGAACAAAATTCTTGTTTATATTTTTATCAAAATTCTACAATTGATGTAAATTTATTGGTAATAATAAATTATCGACGAAGAGTATTTCGTAAAGTTTATTAGAAATTAAGATTTTTATCCAAAAAAAACCTTACATTTCACGTTATCTCGTTCTAATTTAATAATTTTTCTGAATTTATTTATATTAAATAATTATTAATTTTTTTTTAAAAAAAAAACAGTATACTGCATAAGAACAATTCATTTTATAAATCCAAAAATATAACTGTAATAATTGTTGCAAAGTAAATATATTAAAATTGACTTATTTCATAAATTTTATTGTGGAAATATACAATGACTCTGTATAATTATCTGTTCAATGTTATAAAAAAGTCAACAAAGCAGCGATATGTAATATTAATTCAGATATTTCTCAGATTCAAAACAAGTATTTTACTTTTTGACTTGTTTCTCATGAAAAGTTATTGTTCCAATCTCGTTTAAACATATGAAATGTTTATAAAGTTGAATACATCTGAAAGATATAAAAGCAATTGGAGGCGCCGGGTATCGATCCCGGTACTTCTCGCATGCAAAGCGAGCGCTCTTCCATCTGAGCTACGCCCCCGACGATAATAATGAATCTGAATTGTAGAAGTTTTTTTTTATTTCAAAATAATTAATTTGTAAAGAATATTTGTAAAATATGTTCATATTTAAGATATTTTTTTTGATAATAAATGTACAATAATTCATTAATGAGAATTTAATTATAAAATAATACTTTTTTCTAATAAAATACATGGTAAAAATACGATTAAAAGATTAAAGAAAAGGTCTTATATAAAAATATTATTTACTAAACTTTGTTCTATTTGTAATAAGTTTTCTTTTTTTCAAATATAAATAAAATAAAAAACAAGTTATATTTCAAAATGGTTTTCATATAAAATTAAATTTAACACGACGTTGTTTAAAAAATGTAATTTGATTTAATACAGCTATGTGGATGCTGTGTATATATTGTAGTTTTATGTTTATATTCAATTATGTACCATAATATGTTATAGATATACTTGACCGTGCGTTTATTACAGAAAGTGAAATTAGTTTGGGTGTGGTTTTAGAATGAAATAAGGTTAAATGAAATTGTTTAAACATAGTTTTTTGTTGTTTAGAACAGGGGGCGTAGCTCAGATGGTAGAGCGCTCGCTTAGCATGCGAGAGGTACCGGGATCGATGCCCGGCGCCTCCAATTTTGTTTTGTATTATTCAGAGATGGAAAACTCAATTTAAACTGAGAATTTTTTGATGTTTAAAAAATCGTTTCCAAAAATAAATAACACGTTTTTTATTCAAGATTAATCTATCTACTATCGACTGAGTACCACAGCTCTTTCAGATAAAAAATATCTTAAATTGGTTTTTAATACATGAAAACTGATAAAACTTTTATACAAATTTGTAATATCATTGTGAAAGTTATTTTTTACAAGGTATATTTTTGTATTAACACGGGGGGCGTAGCTCAGATGGTAGAGCGCTCGCTTAGCATGCGAGAGGTACCGGGATCGATGCCCGGCGCCTCCAATTTTGTTTTGTATTATTCAGAGACGGAAAACTCAATTTAAACTGAGAATTTTTTGATGTTTAAAAAATCGTTTCCAAAAATAAATAACACGTTTTTATTCAAGATTAATCTTTCTACTATCTAGTGACTACCACAGCTCTTTCAGACACTAATGTCTTAAATTGGTTTTTAATACATGAAAACTGATAAAACTATTATACAAATTTGTAATATCATTGTGAAAGTTATTTTTTACAAGGTATATTTTTATGTTACCACGGGGGGCGTAGCTCAGATGGTAGAGCGCTCGCTTAGCATGCGAGAGGTACCGGGATCGATGCCCGGCGCCTCCAGAAACATTTTTTTTACATACATTATTAATACGGAAGTCTGTTAAAGTTAATAGTACAAGAATATGTTGTTTGCTTATAAGAAATCATCCTTTATATGTATTTATAAACATTATTTTGTTATAAAAACGATGAACCATTGACATTTTCTTAAAATGTTACTGTGTGTTTTTTAAAACGTGATAGAACTTTAAATTGAATTCGTATCAAAAGTTCTATCTAACCTAAAGAAACACTTTTTATATAAATACATGTGTATGTGTATGTACGAGGGACGTTTGATAAGTATGGTAAAAAGTAAGAAAAACTAAATTGAAAAATTTAATTAATTTAATTAAATAATAAATAAATTTACCATACTTATCAAACAACCCTCGTATATAAAAAGGGATGTTTTTTAGGTTAGATCAAACTTTTGATAGGGATTCAATTTAAAGTTCTATTACGTTTAAAAAAAAGCAATATATATATATATATATATATATATATATAAATTCATGTGTGTGTTTCTAACGTAAGTATTGTAAACATCTTATTTTCCTACAATTATCTTTTTCAAACCAAAACAACCACTTACCTATATATCAATTTACGTCGCACGGATCGTTTAAAGAATCCACTGCATCCGTTACAAGCCAAGATACCATAATGTTTTCCGCTACTCGTATCTCCGCACACGACGCAAATAAGACCGAGCGCCCCTTTCTTGTTACAAGGCGATTGCGGCACAACACCTCCAGTGGCGGTCGTGGTGCTCAAACCCCACGGGTGTGGTGCCGGTGGCGGGCTTCGCGACGCTTGCACTAAAGTTTGCGCCCCCATACAGAGCGAGAGCGGATGTAACGGCGAACTTCTCGTATTCGGCGAGTAACCGCCGCGGTCTAGTTGAGGTGGTGGCGTACGCTGGATGTTGCCATGATCTGAAATTTAGTTTTTGTTAGAATTGTTTGCGTATGAAGTTTGTTCACGAATTATTTTATCGTGCTTGGTTTGTTATTCATATGCATTTTTATTACAATATACTGAAATCGCATATATATGACTTTGAATTCTAAAAACTTTAAAAAATAAATGATAAAGTACACAAATTTTAACTTTAATGAAGAAACATGAATCTTATCTACTATTTACAAGTTCATTCGATGCAATTAAGGGATAAATGAAAATGTTCATATTGGAAATATACGGTCATCCAAATTTGTGTTTTATTAAAAAGAAACATGTATATAGGGAAACATTTGTACAGTTACTTTTGTTTCTTTTTAATAAAACAAAAATATAGGCGTCACATTTGGATGATCTTATATATAAGTTTTTTTTTTAAAAAAAATTAAATAAAATACTACGCCAAGTGTTAACAATTTTATATTATTGTTTGTTTTTCGTATAAATGATAAATATACACAGTCAAATTAAAATCTGTATAAAATAAAATTTAATTTTGTTACACAAACTGAAATCGTACAGAGTATAAAAAGTTTTTGAAATTAAATAACATTTATTAGTCAATGGGGGCGTAGCTCAAATGGAAGAGCGCTCGCTTTGCATGCGAGAAGTACCGGGATCGATGCCCGGCGCCTCCAATTACATTTTGTATTGTTCAAAGATGGAAACTCAATTTAAACTGGGATGTTTTTAATGTTTAAAAAATCGTTTCTAAAAATAAATAATACGTTTATTTATTCAGGAATAATCAATCTACTATCGAATGAATACCCCCTCCAGCTCTTTCAGGTACAAATGTATAAAATGTTTTTTTTAAAATTACATTTCATGAGAAACGCCTAAAATATAAATGATATTTTTTTAGAATTAAACTAGATTCTTGTTTAAATTTTATATTTTAATGTTATCACTGGATTATAGCTTATATATATATATATATATATATATATATATATATATATATATATATATATATATATATATATATATATATAAATATGAGGGTCGTTTGATAAGTATGGTAAATTTATTTATTGCTTAATTTAATTAATTAAATTATTTTTTTAAATTTAATTTTCCTTATTTTTTTACCATACTTATCAAACGACCTTCGTATATATATATATATATATATATATATATATATATATAATGATCAATAAACCCAACAAAATCTGTGATAGACAATAGAAAACATTACAAAGAAAAACCAAAAAAAAAAAATCAGAAAATTCTGTTTTGATAGAAAAATAAACCATTTACAATTTTTAAAATGTGTTCTTTATTTTAAAAGAGTGTATATGATATTTATATATTATCCTGCAATCATATCAAAATCGACAAATTTTTCCCTCAAAACACCCATTTCCATAATTAAATAATATAACATATCGAATTAAAATCCAAACACTGATCCAATCCACATATATAATTTTTCCATCCCTCTTGCCTAATTTAATGTTTATGATAGCCGCGAAATATCAATTTGTCATGTATATTTATTCTAGTATTAAATACCATAGATCCACCAGACCTGTCCTGCATACATTACTGAATAAAATAGAGGGTGTTTTGAATTTAACGCGGATAGTTTTCGGGGTTGAGAGCTGACACATTGAAGGTTCGACACTACACCATATGTGATCTAGGCATTTGCCTATGTCATGGATTTACTGAACCTGTTTCATATGCTAATAGATTGATGGAGAGTGGATTTTTAAATAATATTATGTATGGAATTAATTGATACACATACTAACTACTTGTATGTGTAAGTAACGGTGTAATCTTTTGTTGTTGTACTGTACCGGATCAATGAAATGTTGAAGATGATTCTGAAGAGAGATTACTGAGATATATATATATGTAAATAAGAGTATATTTTATAAAAGAAAATATCACATCTTTTACAAGAATATAAATTATTTATTTGTTTAGAAATATTATTAATTATTTTTAACATCAATTTTTAATTTCCTAAATAAACTGATAAAAAAATATGAAATAATATACAACTTTCATTGATAAATTATAAGAATGAAATCAAACACACAGTTTTTATATTGAAACATTATTCAATCATATACATAACTGACAAATCTTAAGACGATCTTATAAATATATTATCAATATTTTGTTTACATAACAGTTTTCAAATATTATCTTTCTAGAAATCATTGTTTAATACTAAAAATATTTACCCTAGCAGTGATATAGAAATGCAGTTAAGGGGATATAAGTACACGTCTGTACTTGTACATCAATCTGATGTATATAAAATAAGGGGTGAGCAAAAATTAGGGGATTAAATTACTAACTAAATGGTTATTTATTGTGGATCAACTTTGACGAAATGATATTTAGTTAAGATTTTATTTAATAAATTTGCAAATGTCACAGTCGTTACATTTGCATATTTTTTCATCTTGTACTATAATATTTTGTCGTCGATTGAATTATATTAATTTAATTAAATTTTTATTGTGTTTTTTTTAGTTATATTTTTTTGAATTATTATTTTAAATATAAAAGTTTTCGTATATTTCAGGAAAGATATTAACAGACGATCAAAAACATTGTATTTTATTTTATTATAAAAGCGAGATGTAAATGAATATATAAAATTTTGAATAGAATTCTTAATGAGGAAATAAATAAAACGATTTTATTATACCAATATTCAATTCTACAAATTTAAATGAAAATTAATTATTATTCGTCATATTTTTGACATTTTTTATCATATAAATATTATGCATAATATAATAAAAATATTTCATTATGCACAGTATATAAATTTAATATTAATTTAAAACTGAATACATTTTTTGAAAAAAATCGTTTTACCTGCAGTCATACACCCGTCTGACGAATCTTGGTCTATATTTTGTTGCGTTAACGAAGCACACTCCATTTCGACAATTTACTTCACTTTATCACTAACTACACACTAATCTATACGAAGCTTATTGAATTAACAAAGTCATTTATCTCGTTGTCAAACCTGATTAATTTTATTTTAAATGTTTTCCATTTTTCAGTTAGCATCATACATTCAATTCCTAAAAAAATATTTAACAATCATTGGCAAAAATCGTGTTCGTTATTATTTATTATAGCTTCTGTTATGTTTTTTATTAATTTATATTTTGTTCTTAGCAATTAAATATTTTTTATGAAGTATCATAAAAATATTAAAAAAATCATTTTATCTCATTATATATATATTTGTATGTGTGTGTATGAATCAAACAAATTTTGAAATTCAATTTAATTCTCAAAAAAAATTATCATTTCATTTCATTTAAATAATTTTATAGCATTTTCTCATACAAAAACAACAAACTCTTAATAATCATCATTTAACTAACTATTTTTTTAAAAAGTTAATATAATTCAATATTTTTTATAAACATATGTATTTTTGAAACACATTTCATTTTTATAAATATAAATGTTATGAAATTTATTTTCAAACAACAAATAAATAATCTATTAAATTAAAAATTGTTCTTAATTATGGTAAATTATATTTTTCATCTTATTATTTATAATTTGGGTAATTATTGTACTTTAACACAAATAAATTTTTATCCCCAACGGTTATAAAGTGTTTAATAATCACTTATTGTTTATAACTATGTTGACTGTAAACAATAAATGATTATTAAACAATTTATAATCATTGTGGTGTTGGGGATAAAAATTCATTTGTGTTAAAATAAATCTGCCACAGTTCCAAAACAAACAATAATATTATATATTATATATATATATATATATATATATATATATATATATATATATATATCTTGTTAATAATTTATAAAGAAGAAAATATGAAAATAGAATTAAATGACTCAGTTAACAATCTAAAGAAAATGAAGATATACATGTAGATAAATAAATTAAATGAATATATATTATTTAAAATAGCATTTAACTTACAAAAAAATAACTTTATAATTTAAATTTTATGAATAAAAGTTTGTAAAAAATTTTTTTAGAAGTGGCAATAAATTTTAATAACTTTTTAATATATTTCTTGTTTTTAAAAAAACGTTTGAATTAATTTTTAAATTAATTCAAATTTGTAAATATTTATTAAATAAAGTTTAAAGTTTTTTGTTAGAAAAATGTTTAATTTTATAATATGTTTATTGATATAATGATTTAATTGTTCGTGGATGCGTGTTATTTTATATAAATAAAAAACAACAAGTCTTTTCACATACGAAAAACTGTTTAAAAGTGAATTATTGAACTTCGTACCAAACCGAAAAAAGTATAATAAACGTCTGCATGTTCGTTCCTTTAAGAATCTCTTAAATTTCTATTATAATCGTGATTATTTCGTTATATTTAACTGTTAATAACACTCCATAGATAGTTTACGCGCGTGCATGTCCCATAAAAAAAAATATTAGAATGAACCACGTACGAACTGTATTTAAGATAAAGTCGACAAAGGCAACGGTTTGCCAATGCCGTGCCGCGAAATACAAACACACAAAACAGTTCCAATCGCGAGGTATTACAGCCGATCAAAGAGCATCGTGGGCGCCGGGGCGGGATCATACCTCGCCAGTGTTTAACTTCTACCGGGCGCGTCGCGGCGCTTGCGCCGTTATACGAATTTCCCCGGCGTCGCCACCATTTACCCCGCTCCGTTATCAGCGTCGTCCCGGTGTATGACTGCTGCTATAACGTTAACTTTCCGTCATTGCCGTCGTTGTCCCAACGTTTGCGCTTAGAATGGTACGTAGCGGAGCTTTATGTTGTGTAAAAGAATTACTGTTATTTTCGACGACTCTACATACATACATAAATACATATGAAATATATATATATATATATATATATATATATATATATATATTATTTTTATTACATATAAAATTTATCAGTATGTATTTCATCGATGACAGAAATTTAATCGATAATAATGTTATCATTCCATTTAAATAGCAATTCCATTGTCATAAAAGCATATACATAAATACACACACATTCATATATATATATATATATATATATATATATATATAATATTAGCAAATAAAAATAATGTAATCTCTCAACTTTTGAAAAGTTATATTTATTTTTTATTAAAATAATAAATCCAGAAATGAATTTTGGAAATAGATATATAAATTTATTTCTTTTGAATTAAAATAAGTATTGAAAGAAATAACGAGAAGATAACAACATATGTAATTTAATTTATTAAACAATTCTTTCTCATTTTCAAAGTAAAAATTAAACATCAGTGTATAAATTATCGATTTTTAGAATTGATACATTTATCAGCGTTTTTTATAACCGTTCTTACATATTTTGTTTATATAATTTGGTTTTGTTCAAATTAAATCTGAAAAAATCAATTTTAATTAAATTGATTTTTACTTAATTTATGATAGTTAATGGAGATATAGGGTTCTAGATTTGTGTTTTATTAAAAAGAAACGTGTATATAGTGTGATGTATAGTGAAATATGTGTACATTTTTTTTTCTTTTTAATAAAACATAAATCGATGCGTTACATTTGGATGGCTCCATACAATGCTTATTTTAAGGCACTGACTAATATTAGATAATTAATTTAATTAAAAAATATTTGTAAAATAAAATAGAAATTGAAATTCACATTGATCTCTCAGTTATATAAATGTTTAGAGTTTTTAGAAGATTATAATAAAGTTATTGTTTGTTTTTTGGAGATTACTTGACTTTATTGGATTTTTTTTAAAAAAATATCACATTGTATAAAAATTAATTAAATAATAAAAACTGATATTATTTACTTTTTTTATAGTAATATTTAGAACGTTTAGAAGATTTCTTTGTAAAATATGATATTTACATTTGAATTAGTCAATTATAAACATGTAATGTGGTTTTAAATAAGTACAGTAAATGTACTGAAACAGATTCAATTCCAGGAATTATTGAAAATAAATTCGATAATTAATGAAAGAAAGCAAAAAAGATAGATAACCTGGATGCGCCGGATAACGAACCCACTATTTCTTGTATGCTAAACAAAAACTCTACTATTTAAACTAAACTCATTAAGCACAAATGTAAAATAAAATTTGAAAAACAATGTTGTTAGATTTAAATAACAAACAAAAAATGTCCATAACCAAAAAAGTTTCACTAATATTTCCAAAAATATATAAAGACTGTATGTACTGCAGTTGACAAAACATTACATGTCATTTAAAAAAAGCAATTATGAAATATAATAGTCTTGGTATGAAGAAATATGTGCTATTTAATCAACAGTAAATATAAAATAATTCATTGAATAAATGTTGAACTTATCTATATTTTCTGTGACTTAAGAACTTCAGTTTTCATAAGTTGAATAATATTTTTGATTGTCATATCATCATCATTAATCTATTTTTAAAGACTGTTGGATAGAAATGTTTCCTAAAACATTATATTTTAAATTTTCGATATTTTTATTTTTATTTTACATTAACAAATTTTCTTATGTTTCTATTTCATCTAACTATATGTTTCTTTTTGGATTTTTTTTATACCTCTGGGTTTCAATACCAGTCATTGAGAAAAATCCTTTCCCTAGGGATTATTAAAACACAATCATGTATAATAAAAAAGGATGTAAATTGTAAATTTGTTCTTGTCTTGTTACCCAATTAAATATTTGAACAAATCGACTATTTTTTTTTTACAAAAATACCTAGATATCAAATAAAACAGGAATGATGGTTTAAATCAGACATAAAGGGTTCATGTTTCGACCCCATTTCATCTCTATGATAGCGTTCCGTTCGCCGTTAATAGTTATCAGTCGCGATATAAAATATTTCAGTGTCGTTTCGAAAAGTTTCAACCTTACTGTACGTTCGTCATCCGGAAGAACATTGCCAACAACAGTCACAGTCCTGGCGCGGCGCCTGACTCGTGAAGTGTGGCCGGGCGTCACCGGCGTACCGCCATTGGTCGACGTCCCGATAATCCCATTGGCCTAGCGTGCTTTCCGACATCATTGGACACCACCCATTCACAGTGGGGGATGATCACCCCTCACAATCATCGTGATTCTCTGATCCCGAACAGTAAATTGTGTAAAAAAAATGTAAATAGGTGGTCGGAATTAGATTTTTTACAATTGTTTAAATTGAGGTAACCATTTTGATACCCCTTTTATCACAATGTTACAGCTTACTGAACTTATTCAATTTGTTGTCGAGCTTTTTTTTTCACTTTTTGTTTAAAACATGGAAATTGAACCAAATATTGAAATCAATTCGATGTTAATAAATAATCAATTCATTCGATAATTCTAACCCTCTTCTAAACACCATTAACTCATTAAAATTTAAATATTACAAATTTTTTCATCTTTTAATTATTCACACACACACACACACACACACATATATATAGAGAGAGAAAGAGAAAGAGAGAGAGAGAGAGTCATTCAAATGCTACACTTAGATTTATGTTTTATTAAAAAGAAAACAAAATAAACTGTACACATGTTCATACAGCATCCTGTACACATGTTTTTTTTTGATAAAACACAAATCTAGGCGTCACATTTGGATGTCTCTATATAATTGTATCTATGTATGTTTAAAATAACGAAAATTTAAAATATAAGTATTTAATTCTAAATATAAAATTATAAAAGATTTATTTACTGTAAAAACTTTATATAAACATAATTATTTTTGAAAATAATATATATATAGGGTCATCCAAATGTGACGCCTAGATTTGCATTTTATTAAAAAGAAACAAAAAAAAAACTATACACATGTTTCTTTTTAATAAAACATGACCCTATATTTTCATAAAAAAAACATTAATAAATGATCTTTATTTATTGTTCTTTTCAATTTGAGTAAAAATTTCTTACATTGAAAAAGTTATATAAATAATTTTAAAACAAAAATTATCAGCCATGTATGAAAAAAAAATTAATTTCTCTCCATTTATTTAACTAAATACTTAAAATTAAAATGTACAATTTTTCTAGATTTAAATCACTTATATATCATTATTTATTGTTTTTATAAATTTTATATTTTTTATAAATTTGTAAATATTTGGACAAAATATTAAATAACTTTTGTCATAAATTATATATATATTTTTTTGCTTCTTTCTCCCAATAACTGTCAAATCATAAAAGACTTCATATGTAAAGGTTTTCTTATAAAATAAAATATTCGTGGAAAATAATATGTAAAAAATCGATAAAAATTAAGATTTCAGTCTGAAAATTTAATAACTTATA
Organism: Neoneuromus ignobilis; assembly: GCA_029203775.1. Classification (NCBI taxonomy): domain Eukaryota; kingdom Metazoa; phylum Arthropoda; class Insecta; order Megaloptera; family Corydalidae; genus Neoneuromus; species Neoneuromus ignobilis. Next base: position 20,298,534 of record CP092096.1, on the reverse strand, counting down.
ATTAAGATATCTGTATTACTAGAATAAATTTGCAAGTGTATAATTTTTTATTTTTTTTTTGTTATATATATATATATATATATATATATATTCGTGTGTGTGTGTATGTATAAAATTCATTTCACTTATAAAAATAACTCGAGTACAGTGTGTAAGATGTGAAATAATGGCCGACGAACTGGATTACAACGAATGTAGTGACCCCGGCCTGTGTGCGATCAACAAACCCCCGACGCTACGTGTAGGCAGAGAATATCCCGCAGGAGACTATAATCGCGTTGGAAAGCATGAACAAGGTAGTATCTGGCGTCACTGTTGCTACCGCACGATGTGGGCACAGATGTGCATTAAGCCGGATAGATATACTGGCCACATCTGTCGAAAAATGTCTTCAGTGTATCATAGCCCTCGACAGTACAGAGAAAAATTCAGATTTGTTCAAGTGGATTTCGTCGTCGCGTATAATTGTGTCGAGGAAATTAATTTCGTTGGATTTTTCGTACTGGATGGGATGCTGTTTAATAGTATTTAGACGTACCAACATATTCAAGTGTACAAATTCAAAGGGATTCCGATTTTTATATACATAAAGAATATAGTCTGAGTGTTTCGATTTTTAAAAATGATCTTATTATTTATTACAATAGGATTCTCGAGGTATATTTCAATCAAATGGATATCAAAATTCAAAAGATTGAGTAAAACATGAAAAAAAACATTTATTTTATCCATTCCACAGAACATCAGACTGCAAACATGATAAGAGAACAAATAAAAAAACAGCCAGGTTCTTTAAATTTTTACCAAGTTAAGGGGGTATTCTAGTCTAAAATTTCGAAAAAATCGATTTTTTTGTTGCATATTTTCAAATTTTAGACCTTTAAGAATATGTCGTTAAGAGTATGTCGTTAAATTCGAATTATTTTCGGAGTTATAGCTATTTTTGTGACGCACCAACCAATCCGGTCTAAACTCGACTCCAAACTTTAAACACATTTTTCTCGAAACTACTTTTTTCGACACGGTTGACGTGATATCTCAAGTTTTAATGGACCGATTTACTTGAAATTTGGTACAGAGCTTCTCAATATAGGAGTAATTGTCTCAGCATAAGATTTTTTGAAAATTTTGTTTTTTACTATTTTTAAAAAATTCTTAAAATTGAAAAAGTAGAGCAAAAAATGACTGTTTTTCACACTACCGCCATTTTGCGAAAAAATTTTTTTTTTAATTTCCCTAAGCGGGGATACTACTACAACCTTCTTTTTCAATAATTTCCAAAAAAAAAATTTTTCAAATGACCGGAAGGGTTGGAACTACGTCAACCAGGAGACAGTTTTTTTTCGAACCCCCACTTTGTCAGCCTGTACCTTTTTCAATTTTGAATTTTTTGTTTTTAATAATACTTTTTTATACTCTTAAAATGTCAATAAATAACTGATAAAAAATGGATAGTAAAAATGTTTGTTGGTTTTTTTTATAGCGCCTGAAAAAAACACCTAAAATTCGTGTGTCTAGACTAGAATACCCCTTTAAGCTAATTAAAGAATACCAAAAATCTGAAACTTTAGACAAGATAAATTTCTATAAAAAGATATCAGTCCTGTGAATAGAATATCAATAAAAAATAAAAATCGGTCATCATTTAAAAAATTCGTTTTGGAATTGTGGCAAATTTACTTTAACACAAATGAATTTTCACCCCCAACACAACAATATGTTATAAATTGTTCAATAATCACTTATTTTTCACTTTATTGTTTATAATAATAATTTGCTAATACACATTTCAATGGCAATTCCATCATCGTCAGAGCTTTTTTGTTTGGTGATGAAAATTCATTTGTGTCAAAATTCGTTAATTTTATCAAAATAAAATGTTTAGATCGAACAGTCGAAATAATTGTTAATAAACTGACAAGTTTAATAAAAAAAATCAATACAAATTGTTAAATTTTATAAATAAACAATGCATTTCTAAGTATAGACTTTTTAACACCATTAGATTTAATATAAAAAATATAATATATATTTATTTCATTTCAAAAGAATGTTAATAAAAATTCTATTACTGAAACATACTGAAACGGATTAAATAAAAATGAATATTCGTACAATATATCTGAAATAAATCATTTTACATTTCGTTAAAGTAATTAGAATTGTTTAAAATGAAATAAAAACCAAAAGTTTTACACAATGTCATCGTATCAAAAACATGTCGCCATGCAAGATACATTGCTCGCTGGAAAACTTTGATTGATGTTGATTGATGGGAAATTGGGACACGATACACTGACGATTCGAAATTAGATTTTTAGCAACGGAGCTTTTTTTGAAGGTAACAAGTACTTATTTCATTAAATGTATTATATTCAATAAGATAATATCGAAAATACTGTTAAAAAAATTAATTTGTTTATTAAATATACATATTTTAATAATTATTTCATGGAATTCTTCAAAATTTATTTATATAATTGTATAACCATCTCTATTTTAAACAAATTGTGAATATGTTTATCAAATATTAATTCATTGTTTGGACGACAAACGATGTTATATTAATAAGTAAATTAATTTCGTATAGAAATTACAATATCTATCTTAATTAAACGAACGACATAATAAATAATAGTCAACAAATTTATTAACTTATCAGCTTGTGCAAATAATTACGAACACAATTTATCGTTTTATACAACAAGTCAATGTATCGCCAGTCAATGATGATAAATATATACCAGCTACTAACAGCACAACACTTGCCCTCTAGGCTGGGGATGTGAAAACGTGCGTTGAATATTTAATAGATTTGATTTACTAAAAGATTTATTCATACAATGTTCATAAAAGTACAAAATATACATACACACACACACACATATATATATATATATATATATATATAATATCTTATAAATTCTTTAATAAAATACATAGTTTATCTGACCTTCTAATTGTTAAAGCTTTAATTGATTATTAAGCTCATTATTCGTTACTCTCCTACACTGCAATATTCATTTTAATACTGAAATTATTTGTAATTAAAGATAATTATCAAACTATTTTTATGATTTTTTTTAAAAAAATGATGAAATAGTTCAATTGAGATATTTTTATAATTACTTAAATAAAAAAATAATCATTCATGAAAAGGATTTAAAAGCAAATATGTTTAACACCACATGTGTTAATTATAATGTTTAAAAATTATATACTTCTCTGTTCAAAAAATAAATGACTTTTTAATTTGAAACTCACGTGAAGATCGTAATTAAAAAACTTTTTTCTCAGTTTCCCACAACTTTCAGTGACATTCGTTCCCAATTTCAGTTTGATACGAGGTCGTTTGATAAGTCCGTGTAAATTCCGAAAGATGGCACCACTGATGCATATCGAGGTTATTTTTAATTAGTAGCACCTCTTGGAAGAACACACATCAAGTTTCAGCCATATCGGTCTATTCCTTTGTGTTTGACAATCGTTGGAATCAAGGAAATCGAGTGATTGTCAAATAATGGACGAAAAAGAATTTCGCGTGTTGATTAAACACTACTTCATTAAAGGCAAAACGCCTCAGGAGACTAAACAGAAGCTTGATAAACATTATGGTGACTCTGCACCTTCGATTAGTGCGGTTTATAAGTGGTTTCAAAATTTTCGGAGTGGCCATATGAGCACAAGAGACGCTGAACGTTCTGGAGGTCCTGTTGAGGTCACCACTCCAGAAATCATTGATAAAATCCATGATATGGTGATGGATGACAGAAGAGTGAAAGTGCGTGAGATTACTAGTGCTGTAGGCATCTCGTGTGAACGGGTACATAATATTTTGCACCAACATTTGGACATGAAAAAGCTATCCGCCAGGTGGGTGCCGCGATTGCTCACGATCGACCAAAAACGAGGTCGTGTGAAGTGTTGCAAGAACGGTTTGCAGCTGTTTCAGTGAAATCCGCAGGACTTTAAGCGTCGTTTCATCACTGTAGATGAAACATGGATACATCACTACACTCCTGAGACCAAAGAGCAGTCTAAACAATGGGTTATCAAGGGGGAATCTGCTCCGAAAAAGGCGAAGACAATTCCTTCGGCCGGGAAGGTTATGGCGACTGTCTTTTGGGATTCGCAAGGAATAATCTTTATCGACTATTTGGAAAAAGGTAAAACCATTACAGGTGCATATTATTCATTGTTATTGGATCGTTTGAAAACCGAGTTGCAAGAAAAACGTCCCCGATTAGCCCACCAAAAAGTCCTCTTTCATCACGACAACGCACCAGCTCACACCTCAGCAGTTGTGGCCGCAAAACTAATGGAAATAGGGTTCCAAATCGTTTCACATCCCTCCTATTCTCCAGACTTGGCTCCATCGGACTATTATTTGTTCCCTAATATGAAGAAATGGCTCGCGGGAAAAAGATTTTATTCGAACGAGGAGGTGATTGCAGGAACGAATGACTATTTTACAGACTTGGACAAATCCTATTATTCGGAAGGGACCAACAAACTAGAGCAGCGTTGGATGAACTGTATAAGCCTAAAAGGAGTCTATGTTGAAAAATAAAAACGATTTATTCAAAAAAATGAAGCTGTTTTATTTTTACACGGACTTATCAAACAACCTCGTATATCAAATAGTTTATTAGTTACAGCAGTTTATTTACATCAACTTTTTGCCTTTTTTCGATTTTTAAAATGTCTAATATTATTGAACAAAGAAGTTGCATTAAATTTTGTATTAAAAATGAAATTTATGCTACTGAGACGTTTAAAATGGTGCAGAAAGCATTCAGTGATCAATTTTTATCGAAAAAAACTTATATTAGAAGATGAACCTCGTTCTAATAGTCCATCAACATCAATAACCGAAGAAGATATAAAAAAAAATAGAAACAAAATAGTGTTAAATCGTCATATGACTGTAAAAGAGCTTGCTGAAGATATTGGTATATCAGTAGGTTCAGTAGACGCAATTTTAAACGATGTTTTGAGCTTGAAACGTTTGACAGCAAAACAATTATATTCTTGATGTGAATATTCGTGAGTTTTTTTTACCAAAAATTCAACAAATATTGCTCCACAAGCACCGTATTTTCCAGATATGTCACCATGCGACTTTTCTTGTTCGATTAAAAAAACAGTTTGAGGAACCCGATTTGACTCAGTTGAATCGAAAAAACAAAAATCGAAGGAGATGCTGATGGTAATTCCAAAAATTGAATATGAAAAGTGTTTCCAAGATTGGATTAAACGTATGTGTATCGCAACAGGAGGGGATTACATTAAAGGAGACAAAATAAATCTGGATGAATAAATAAATAGTATGTGTTTTATTCAAACAGTCACCTTACTTTTTGAACAGAGGTAGGATATATTCTAGTACATCCAGTGAAATCTTTATCATAATAAAGTTTAGTCATGTTATCTCCCATATTAAAAAGGTATATACATATATATATATATATATATATATATATATATATATATTATCAATTAAAAAATATAATTCAATTAACCAAAAAACAGTGCTTAAAAGAAAGCAGAACTCGATTAACTGTAAAATTAACTTCTACTACAGGGAACGTTCTGCAAACGACGCCGTTGAGGTCTCGTCGCTGCGGTTCGCCAGTTATACGAGTGGTCGTTCGCAACAGGGGGCCCATATGGCCGAGACGGAACGTATTCCATGTCATCGGCGTAGAGACCACGAGGGCGAAGCTCTCGGGCCATTCTAAAATGTATTATGACAGTTATATGAAACATACGTTCGTGATGATTGAATTGTATAAGACATCATACAGGGCACGTAGTTGTGATGTTGACAGAAGGTGTGGCACGTTTGTCGATAATAGTTGGAAAACTAGTGATTAAATTGATTTCGTTGTCTAGTAGTTGTTTTTATTATAATTAATATTTAGAAACGAGTGCAGTAGAAACTAACTGGTTTCATTCAAATGTAGCTAAATATATTGAAATTTCAATGATGAAAAATATTTAAAATGATATTGAAATTTTAATGATATTAAAATTTATTTATTAAGACAGAAATTTTCAATTAAAATTAAAATATATAATAAGATGTTCTTTGTATGATATTTGATAAGATATTTTACAAATTTCAAATCGTAAACTTAACAAAAAAAAAGATATTTAAAAAAGAACAAGCATATTTTTTTATAAATTTAATTGAATTAAATTGGGCGTTCTTTCTTCTTAATTTAAAAAATTGTTATTACATCATAAAATATTCATCCATTTGTTTAAAAATTAACATTACTTATATAACAATATGTAAAAATAATTAGAACTATTCGAAAAAATAAATTCTGTCATATAAAAAAAATTACAATTAAATAGTTTATTAATTAATAACAATCATATTTAATAACACGAATCGATTTGTATTATTCATAAAAAAATGAGAAAACCTAAAACTATATTATAGGTGTTTTTTAAGAGTGATATAACTTTATATTGAATCCCTAAAGAAAATTCTATCAAACCTAAAAAAACATAAATATAAAGATATTTATATGAGTGTTTTTTTTTTAGGTTAGATAGAACTTTTGATAGGGTTTCAATTTAAAGTTCTATCACGTTTAAAAAAACAGCATGTAGATAGATAGATATTTTATTATTATTAAATTAACGTTTATTACAGATATTAATTAAAGAATAATAAAATATCGATTGATAACAATTCGTATTACTGTTTCTCGCGACTGCTGAAGCATTGAATTCCCGCTGTTGAACTTCACGAACGTCATGTCTCGTTACATAATTGATAAAATTTGGAACGACTGTCAAATGCATAACAACCAAGAATTATATAGGCGTGTATACATCTTCTTCCTATTAACGTACAAAATAGAATTTGACGTAATTGACAGAACAATTAATTACTCCATGTCAAGGGGATTCTGCATAACCTGCTTTTCATCCGCTACAATATTTTCTTTTTAACCCTTATTTAAATGCAAGTCAGTAATATATATATATATATATATATATATATATATATATATATATATATAAATCTTTAATCTCTTTCTATCTACTGTAGAAAAATTCTTCTAAAACTTTCCACTTTGTTTTTTTTCTTTCTTTCCATACCAATTAATTTTCTCATGTTTCTACCCTAAATCTAAGGGATTTTTCTCGAACCTTTTTATATGTTTGGTTTCTCAATCAATTCTGTTGTTCATCGATGGTCTACTAAATTTTAACTTTTTTTATTTCTATTTCCTTCCATTCAATTTTCCTCATATTTCTATATTAATCGTACGAGGGTAGTCCCATAAGTACCCGGCCTGACCTAGAGATGGCGGTAGTTGTTTGAAAAATATCACTGTATTAGAAAGTACACAATCTATAAAGCATATGTTTCAAGTTTGAGGACGCCACGTTGTTTAGTATTTGTTTGGCAGCCATCAATAGTGAACGTTTTCAGTGAATTTGTGAAAATGGAGAAAATTGGTCTTCGTTACGTGATACAATACTTTTATTTGAAAGGCCTCAGCCCAACCAATATAAAAGCTGAACTGGATTCTACTCTGGGTGAGTCTGCTCCTTCGTTTACAACAGTGAAATATCGGGTAGCAGAGTTTAAACGAGGCCGTACGAGCTGCCAAGACGAGCATCGCAGTGGTCGACCAAATGAGGTGACGACTCCAGAAATGGTGAAGAAAATCCACAAAGCGGTACTGGATGATCGTCGACTGAAAGTGCGCGAGCTAGCAGACATAGTAGGCATTTCAAAAAGTGCGGTACATCGCATATTATCTGAAAATTTGGACATGAGAAAGCTGTGTGCAAGATGGGTGCCGCGTTTGCTCACACTCGAGCAAAAACAGTGTCGTGAAGATGTTTCAATTGAGTGTTTAGCGAAGTTTCACAGCAACAAAGCAGAATTTTTGCACCGTTTCATAACCATGGATGAAACATGGGTCCATCACTTCACACCCGAGACAAAAGAACAATCAAAACAATGGACTGAAAAGAGAGAACCGGTTCCAAAGAAGGCGAAGACCGTTTCATCTGCAGGCAAGGTCATGGCGTCGGTTTTTTGAGATGCGCGTGGGATAATTTTCATTGACTATCTTGAAAAAGGAAAAACTATCAACGGCGAGTATTATGCGAACTTATTGCAACGTTTGAGCGAAGAAATCAAGCAAAAACGGCCGCATTTTGCTAAGAAGAAAGTGTTGTTTCATCAAGACAATGCACCAGCTCACAAATCCGTTATTGCAATGGCCAAAATTAATGAATTAAAGTTTGAATTGCTACCTCATGCACCCTATTCGCCAGATTTAGCCCCCTCGGATTATTTTCTGTTCCCAAACTTGAAAAAATGGCTCAGTGGTCAAAGATTTCCCAACGATGAAGAAGTGATGTCGGCAGTTAATGGGTATTTTGAGGAGCAAGACAGTTCTTATTATAAAAAGGGTATCGAACTTATTGAACATCGCTGGGAAAAGTGTATAGAGCTGAAAGGAGATTATGTTAAAAAATAAATATATTTTTTTCCAAAATTTTTGTGTTTTCTTTATTGGGTCGAGTACTTCTGGGACAACCCTCGTATATTATTTTTGAAAAGGGAAAATTCGATAAAGTTTTTATATTTTTCAATAAATTATTAATTTCAATATGTGTATATGTTAAATATATAAACGAGTGTATAATATTGTAATATAAATGTTCGTCTTTGTGTGTGTATAGCGAAAATCCACTAATAACTGAATGGATTTAACTGCAATTAAAAGAATGAAATAAACAAAAATGATATCGTTAACAGCTTGTGAAAATAAATAATATATTAGACAAACAATCGCATTAAGCAAATACAAACGATATGAAATCAGAACGATCGCTGATAACAATTATTCGATAAAATTATTCATACAGAACATGTCTGACTTGTCAAAGAGACATTAAACTGACAAACAATAACACATATTGCGTATGTTTCATGCCACACTGCGTCCGATGAGCATTAAAACATTTCTATCCGTAGATATGTACACACACAAGTGTGTGGATATTTATATACATGCACACATACACATATGTCCTCTTGTCCCATTACGCCTGCCTGGATAACAAACATACGTTCCTCTACATAAATGACAATAAAACACATATCAACGTCAATTAAAATTTCATTTGTGTTTAACTTCGGACACTGTTCATACTACCCAATGGTAAAATGCGTGATTAATGTAATGAGAGATTTGGTTTTGAGTTTTTGGTTTTGTTAAACAAATTTTACATATTGGGCATTGTTCAGTACAATATTTTCAATTATATATATATATATATATATATATATATATATATATATATATATAAAGTTAAAAAAGAACCACGATTTATATTTACAAAAATATAAATACTTATAAATTTTACAAATCATTCATTCGAAACGATTATTATTTATAATATTAACACTTATACTGGTTGAATACTTCAATATTAGATATTTACAACAAAGTAATTACTCCAACATTACTCTAAAACCACAAGAATTAACCCTTATCGGTCGTATGTCACCTCTGACGTGACATTACAACTTTGCTCTCAGTCATATGTCACGTACGAGATGACAAAACTGAACAAGTAACAACGTCCTTATTGTTTGAATGTACACACTGTATGTTTTTATAATTTAATTCGATAGCAGACAACACGTTCTGTCATATTTCAGCAATTATTCTACTTATATTATAATATTTTATTCCTCCAAAAATGAATAGAGAAAACTATAGCAATATGGAAAGTAACAGTGATAGTTGTATTGAAATATGTGAAAATTTTGAATATTCGGCAAGTGATTTTAATTGTTGTGATACGAGTGTTATATTTCAGTCAAGGAAAAAAATTGATCCCTATTCAATATTCAAGTGAAGAGGAAAACGAAGTGGAAAGAGAAATTGTTCCTGATTGTGATGAAGATTGGATTGAAATCGACAGTGTTGATGAAGACAATTTAACTTTAAGTATTCCTTTTACAAATATAAGACACCAAATCTTTGGAAATGTTCAGGAGCCTAAAAATTATTATGCACAAAAATATCTTTTTATATCAAGTAACTTTAGTTACTCTTCTCTTACAATAAACACTCAAATATATCTCCGACTCAACGGAAAGTTAAATACAAAATGCTAACGTCCGATAAGGGTTAATTATTTCAATAAATTGTTAATAATAATTATTGAACTTTCTAATAAAAAAAAATGTTGAAATAATGATTCCTTTGTGAAAAGTAAATAAGACAGGATGTCAAAATATTATAAATCAAGTTTTTTAAAAAAATAAATAAAACCCAGTTATTTATGAAATATCTAAAATTGCAAATAAAAATTATTAATGAGATTTAAATATTATTTGAAATATTTTTACATTAACACTAGATTTTCAGAGAGAGTCAATTTGACTCATTTAAGATTTTGTTGCTATAATATAAAAAACTTAAATATTATTTTTTAAAAACGTATGTTGGGTTTTAATTACATAATGACACATATGCAAAAAAATTATATTACCAATTTGCATATATGTTATTATGTAATTAAAAACCAACATATGTTTTTAAAAAATAATATTTAAGTTTTCTATATATATAGTAACAAAATCTTAAATGAGTTAAATTGACTCGCTCCGTAAATCTAGTGTTAAACAACTGTGTACACCTTAATTGACTTAAAATATAATTACTAAAATACGACGCTTAGATTTGTGTTTTATTAAAAAGAAACTATACATATGTTTCCTTATACACATGCTTCTTTTCAATAAAACACAAATCTAGGCGTCACATTTGGATGACGCTATATTATTCAAATCTGTGGAAAACGTTAATATTAGTTAACAATTACTAAATATAAAAAATGTCTATTTCAACATCATTTATAAATGTTTACATTTTTTCAGAATATAGAAAATATTTGATATTTAAATTAAAAGAATTATATCCAACATTTAAATTGCTTAAGGGAAGAAAAAGCTCGCTTGTTTAAATTATGTTAAATTAACATAGTTTTAATAACATTATTTTTTCCAAATATACATACAAACGTGATTTTATAATAGCTGTAATATTTGTATTTTTAATGTGTTGATTTATTATTTAAATCTATGTAGGTGAATTTTTTTTTTTTTTTTGGCTAAGAAATTAATTTCATATCAAAATAAGCTCATATAGATAGTTTTTCAGTACAGTGTATTGTAGTTTATAACAATCAATTTAACATCTGTAATAAATAACGAAATCTACAAAGAATTGTAATTGGATTCTATGAAAATCTAAAATTATAGTCATCTGAAAGAAGGAGAGACGAAGAAAAATAATAAAATAATGTTCATTGAGATCGAAATACGACTCGTACACCTTATGTTGAGTAACTCAGTACGTTACGTTAGCTTTATATAGGCGAACTATTCTACGAAGAGGTCGGGGTTCGTAGCGAACACGGGTGGCGGGTGGTGTGTCGGCGATGGTTGTTCAGTTCAGACACAGCAACGCGCGTGTGTATGTATCGATCCGATCCGTTCGCGGTCCATTCGTGGGGCGCGGCGGCAACAGTGGATGGTGAGGCCTGTGAAGAAACGATAAGAGTGGGGACCTGGGTGGCTGTCGCGAATACTATCCAACATTCGGTGACGGCGAGCGACCCTACCGAGCGGGACGGGGTTAATCCGAGGCCGCGCGTGCAGATGGGACCCGCCATTTCACTTTGCATCTTCCCCGCCGCCACATAGCAATACATGAACAGTCTAACAGTCCCGGGGATTACATTTCTATTACGTTTTCTTCGTTCTCTGCTGCCACAACGCCGTCGCTTCGGCCCACTACAGACGACGGCGGTAACAGTAGGTATAGCGAAGTTCCTCATCTTTTCTTTTTCTGTCATTTCTTCTTCCCGTTTGTGCTTCCTCGCAATTGCCGACGCCAAAAGAGACGACACAGCATTGCGTTATATGTGTTCTGTACATGTCCTCAGATTACAGAGGTAGTCGAACAGTGGTGTTTGTTATTTATATCACTTGTACTGGATCATCAACGTACATATCATACAAATATATACATTGATTTTCAGATGCCATAACATCAATTAAAATATCAATTGAATACACGCATCTACACATTTACAAAGAGACAGAAATTGATCAAAAAAAATAATCTAAAACGTTGAAAAAAATGAAAGAATCTATCCATATTATACCCTCTTCCCTTATTGATTATCATTAATTATATTTTTCTTTCATTTGTCTATCATCACCACTTCTGTATTACAAATAACTAAGCATATAAAAATACAAAAGTACTAACTCGACAATATACAAAAAAAAAACACACAGTATAGCAATGAAATAACACATAAAAACACAAATGATCTGAACTTTAATGTCAAAATAATTACGTGAATCGTATAAGAATTCAAAGATTATTTAATACTCTACATGAAATTATTATTCACTTTATTCAGTTTTTGAAATGAATCATTAATATTCATTTATAAAACTTAAACAGGTTTTATAAACCTGCATTCTAAAAATAATGTATTAACATAGAAATATATATTAATTATTATAAAATATAATAGAAATGTATATATTATAGGATTGATGTGGTAGATTCATTTATGTAAATAAGATTGTTAAAAGTAAATAACAAATAAGACAAATAACCGAATTTAAAACAATTAATATTGATTATTAATCGACCAATGGAACAGTGATATGTACCATCACCTACTATCAAAGAAAATTGCATTTAATTTCCTGTTGAAGAATCCCCTAAGTTCAGCATTGATCATGTGACTGATTTTATGTCACTGAACTCTGATATTATCGAAAAAGCCTAGGCTTTAAATGAGTTGTAAAATCCTTAGTTACCGAATTATACTTTAGAAATTTGTTGAAATTTTTGACTAGAATTTTTAAATGCCTGTTTAGAATCTTTCTATAAATTTTATATTAAATTCATATAAAGATTCTCGACACTGTAAAAAATATTTTTTTTACTTTGTATATTTTAATTATTTATATACATATATTTTATTAGATTGTTAAGTGATCGATTGTTTAATAAACATGTAAAAAATATCTGTTAGTAAACAATAGAAAATTTAATTAGTTTTTTTGCTTAATTTCATTTATAAAACATTTTAAGTTTAATAAATAATGAAATGAAAATTAAATTACTAAATCTTTAAATATACAAACATATATATATATATATATATATATATATATATATATATATAAATATGTATGTGTGTGTGTGTGTGTGTGTATGATATATACATATGTATATACATATATATGTAATCATTAAAATGTTTAGTAGCGCTGAAAAGCAAAATATAAAATTGAGATTGTGTTTTTATTTCTCTGTAGAGGGTATTTAATATTCCACTTAAATGGCGGAGGGGCAAGTTTATTTGATAGAAGAAAATAAAATATGCTTTTGAAAAAAGCACTTGAAGCGTGCTCTACGGCGATGTGATTCTTTTGAGGATTTGTTTTGTGGCTTGTATGCTGTACATACACACATAGATACATACATACATTTATACATATACACACGCATATTTATATATATATATATTTAGTTACATATTTTTACCTATAAAATCATTTAAGAAATAAATTCAACCTATATTTCTATATTATTTTTTCATATTTAAACCGAAACTAAGTTAATGAAAATAAGAACAATTCGTTTCAACATTTTTTTTAAATAAAAAGATATTATATAATTTACCACCATATTATGTATTAAATATTTTGAAAAAATCAAAGTCAATTATGATTTACAGTTAAATTACAATATTATATACTAATTTCTGTCCTATTTTATAAAAATATAAAGAAGATATGAATTGTTTGCAAGGGATGTTAATATTAAATAGTACAGACGTGCAAAAATCATCATCAAACTATGAAGAATGGAAAAATTAGTTCGAGAACAGATATACAAGTAAGGAAAAAAGTTAATTAAAACTTTAAGAGTGACGTTTCTGAAATATCTTTTCATGACAAGTTTTGATATTTGTGTGATCTTAAAGTAATATATAAATATGTATTAGTATATGCAGAAGAATGAACATTGTTTTCATTTACTCGTCCAGTAAATAAAAATAGTGTTGATTTTTCTGTTTAGCAAGAAAACTGTTTCTATTGTGAATGAATCGTTTCGTCATTTCCGTAGCATACAAATCGTCAATAATTAACGTTAAATCATTTAAATTATATTACAAAAACATTCGGAATTAGTATTACGAGCGCTCCTCTACGAAACGAAACAAAACAAAACCCAACACGACGTTGCTAGCAACAACAAACGACAACACAACCAACAAAAGTAGAAAACTTAACCAACCATGAATTGCTGCCAACTTGATGTCAAAGCCATTGTCTTGTACGTACAGCGAAGGTATTTAACATTCTCGACCGCGTGTCGTCGTCGACAACCGAAGAAGAAGAATAGCGCGCACGTCGGGATTCGCCCGCGAATGACTTTATCTTTTTCTCTTTATTTAACGAGCATAATTTATTTAATTTGTATATTTGTGCGGGAAGCAAGCGTATCTCTATTCAGACACGACCTCGTCAGATCCTCCCTTGTAGTAAAGGATGCCTACCCTGGTAATTGAATCACGGGGTAAGAGGTCGTAGTCAATGCTTCTGTCGTTGCTATGTCACAAACGCTTTGCTTATTGGCATTCGTGTCGTAACGATTTGACGCGATTGACGTGACCTTTTTTTCAGATTTCGAACAAACATTTTATAAACTAAAAAGAGCATTTCAAGAGAAGATCGTAAACTTCTCGTCGACTTATACATTTATCTAATACTAAATATAAGAATAGTAATAGATGTAAATTATATAAAAAAATCAATTAAAATTTCATTATAAATAATGTTTCATCGACAAAAGAAAAATAAATATTTTATTTGATTGAAATAATTTACATTAATAATACATTTTTTTAAAAAAAAATATAAAAGGTAAAAATAGAAATTTTACGATTTAAACATAAAATAAAGATTGTAAAAATAAATGGAAGAATTATTATAATATTAAAGAATATGAAGATGAAAATTATGATGTAGATACAGTAAAATAATAAAAAATAATCATATATAATATTATTAAGGCTTTATATAGATTTCTTGCAATAAAACAATTTTCAAGAACAGTTCATTCAATGTTTGTTTCTAAAAAAATATGGAAATGTATGAATTTTTGTACATAAAACTGTTAAAAAAATTCAAACACTGTTTCCAAACACGTACCAGCATCGAATAAACAACATCGAACAAACAAAACATTAAAGTTAAACGAATAAAAAAGGAGATCAAATTATCATAACAGTCTACACTGTATTCCATGTACCAGTGTAATATATTCACAACTGTAATGATAAATAGCATATTACAAAATTGAATAGAATATAATTATTCTATCCAATATGGTAATTCCATCATATTAAACCAGATCTATATCCTTTGAAGTTTATGATCTCAACCCTTCCTATATCACCCCTGCAATGGCACAAGCGGCGCTGATTGTGCTTCAACGTCGATGTAAAACGCACGCGTCGTTTAACGAACTGATTGATCAACGGACGTACTTTCTGTCGTATGTAACACGTTTTGTTATTACTTTTACATGAAGCAATGCTGTGCGATTTTGTATATGGTGGTCGCCACGCGATGGCGATTATTTGATTTGATTGAATCGGACAAGTGGTGCAGACGTGAGTAAAATACTCACCACATCATCAACTTGCCATGAGTACTACTGACGTATTTTTCCACAGACGTACAAGTCGTACTGAATTGTTTCAGTCGATTTAAAAAAAAGAATACTTTCTCTCATTCAAATCTTCCACACTACCACAATTATATCAACATTTGACACATTAAGATATATAATATTCAAAGATAATAATCGGCACTTTATTTATCAATCGTCTGAATTATTAAATACACTACTATTAATTCTAATCATTTATATAATACGATTCTCGTACAATTTGGAATTCATGATTACAATTGTACAACTGAAAACTAATCAATAATAAATATATAAAAAAATACTGTTTTTATAGAACTATTTGGTCAATTTATTTGAACACAAATGAATTACAAGATTTTATAAAAGTGTTCAATATAATTGTCCATTTTATTTTCTGATCAATATTTCAATGGTCTACTATTAAAAAAAGAACTTATTATACATTGTTTTCGATTCTCAACCACATTATACTTTTTTATATTTAATTAATTTAATTATCAAACGATATTTTAAATTATTATATTAATTCTTATCAAAATAAAAAAATATACATCTTTATATATTTTTAACTCTGATAATAGTATTAAAATGTATAAAATATATTTTATCCATTATAAATATTATTATGTTTTTTCAACTAAATTGAAATCTCGAAAAATCACTAAGTTCTTGATTAAAAGCTTTCAAATTCTAATTAAAAAGTCGTAACAATAATTAAGTAAAGATCGTTCCTCAATCAATCTCAATCCTAGACAGCCATATTATTATTCAACTGGTTTTTTTAAAAAAATTAAAACATAGATCCATTTTCCAAACACATGCAAGATTTCCGTTTTTATTCCCAAACGTAACATTTTCCGTTACCTAAAACTAGACGTCTATGGTTCGAAACCGACCACCGCTGAGTTCTGTCTGCCAGATTAGAAGTGCTGGCTGCGACAGTAGCTAGCAGGGCAGCATTCTATCAGGCATTGATCGAATTACGCGCGCTCGGCGCACGACCGGGCGCCGAGTAAAAAACCCAAACGCCAAATTGAATCACAGAATGAAAATAGATTTGTTACATTACAGTAATCACGGTATGCCCTCTGCAACACCACCGTCTCAATCCAGATCAATTTGTCAGGTTAAATTACCGAACGAATGTCTTCATCATTGTCATGGTGACCCATTGGTTTTAAATTCAATCAACTAGTTCGAGTTGTAGGATTTTTTTTTGATTCGATAACGACAGTACGAAAACAATATAAAGTACATAGTATGTTTGGAGCTTACACTGAGTAGAAAAGTAAAAAAAACATAATAAGCAAATCTCTTTTTAAATCTGATAAATTTATTATCAGATATAAAGACAAAAACAATGATTAATTGTGTAAAAAAATTAATAGAAAATAGTTTGCTATGAGAAAATCAATATAAAGTTGGAGATCAAAACAAAAATACTACATAATGAATTTATTGATATTTGTTAACAAAATAATTACAAATTATAGTCGAAACTAACTCATAATATGAAATCTTAATTAATTAAAAGTTATATTTAAGATTGTAATTCAATTTAACACTAAATATGCCAAGGATTTATATAAAACTATCTCTACCAGCTGGTCATTTTAAAAAATTGTAATGTTTAATCAATTAGTGCAAGAAGTAATAAAAAAGAGCTTCTAATAATAGGAAATTATATTTTTTAATTTCCTCCCTACTTTATTTTTAAACCAGCCATTTTGACCAGTTGGTATATTTAGTGTTAAGATTGATTAAATATGATTCATGTTTATTTATTAATATAATAGATATTGTTATAGAGATAAATCGTAATATTTTGTTATATGGTGATACTAAAATAGTGCGGGTAGTGTACAAGTATCGATAAATAATTAAATTTAATTAAACAAAGTTACAACGTTCATAAAACAATTCGTTCACCTTACGGATTTAGATTCGCTACAAAGAACAAAAACAGTGGTCACCGCACACGGTTCCAATTCATCGATTGTGTTCCATCGGGATTTCCATCAACGAAAGCAAACTTCTATGAACGTGCAAGGATTTATGTAAGAGCTATTAGAAAGGATTAGGGAGTCAACGGCGGGCGACGCGGCTAGCGACGACGCACCACGACACGCTTGTGCACTATAAACGATTGACTGGAGCTTGATTTAGTGGTATCGTAGACGACGAAAACTCGTTTGTATGTGCATTTTGATTCGCTCTAGTCGTAACGCGACGAAAAACAGCGAAACACTTACGCTGTATTAAATCTGCATTAATATATTCAACGGATATTCAATGCAAACGCACGGAGACACACACACACACACACACACACACACACACACACATATATATATATATATATATATATATATATATATACTCATATGAAATGCTAAACAACCCCTATTTTTCTTTATTATTTTACCTATTTCAAAAACAAAACACATTGAATAGCATTTTTTTAAAAGCGAATCAAATCTGTAAACAACTATCTTTTTTGATACGAATTTCATATCATATTAATAATTTTATAGATGATTTTAAAGTCTTTTTCTCTATGAATTAAACGCTTCAAGTTTTCAATTTTCGATAATAAAAAAATATCATAAAATATTTTAAGGGGGTATTCTAGTCTAGACGCACGAATTTTAGGTGTTTTTTCGGGCGATATTAAAAAAACAACAAATATTTGTACTATCCATTTTTTATCAGTTATTTATTGACATTTTAAGAGTATAAAAAAGTATTATTAAAAACAAAAAATTCAAAATTGAAAAAGCTACAGGCTGGCAAAGTGGAGGCTCGAAAAAAAGGTGTCTCCTGGTTGACGTGGTTCCAACCCTTCCGGTCATTTGAAACAAAATTTTTTTTGAAATTATTGAAAAAAAGGTTGTAATAATATCCCCGCCTAGGGAAATTAAAAAAAAATTTTTTTCGCAAAATGGTCAACTGTCATTTTTTGCCCTATTTTTTCAACTTTCGGAATTTTTTAAAAATAATAAAGAACAAAATTTTCAAAAAATCCTAGTCGGGAGCAATCACTGTTATATTGAGAAGCTCTGTACCAAATTTCAAGTAAATCGGTCCATTAGAACTTGAGATATCACGTCAACCGTGTCGAAAAAAGTAGTATCGAGAAAAACGTGTTTAAAGTTGATTCGTTCCGGCCAGATCGGATTGGTTGGCGCGTCACAAAAATAGCTATAACTCCGAAAATAATTCGAATTTCGAAAAATCCATTTAAGAACATATTCTTAAAGGTCTAAACTTTGAAAATATACAAAAAAAACGATTTTTTCGAAATTCTAGACTAGAATACCCCCTTAAAATAAATGAATCATTCGCTTCAACGCCACTATAAAAGTATTCAATAATTATTGAGAATACTTTTATAAAATCTGATTGTAATGAGGATAAAGATTCATTTGCTTCGAGTGATTTTTGTCGCAGTACTAAAATGACTAGTGTGATAATAAAACGTATTGTATTTAAACAAAAACATTTTTTTTCAAAAATCATATATACTATTATAAACCCTTGAGAAAAAGTAGTTATTAAAAAAATGAGTGGTTGTGAGATGTAATAATTTTTAATGAGCATGTAGAACGATTTATTTAAAATTACATAAAGTTAAATAAGTTGATTTTTATCGGTTTAATCACTATTGTTTTTTTTTCAGAAAAATGTATCTCGTTTACTAATATACTGTTTTTTTAAGAATAAGGATAAAAATCAGAAGTAGAAATTATATAGGAAAAAGGATATTTCAAATAATTAAGAATGGGATAATACTATGTCGTTTGATGAGACAAATAAATATGTGGAATCGGTTGTAAGAAAATGGTTAACAGAATAAGCATTTTGTTGATAAGAGATTTCGTAAAATTCCAAAAAATATATAAATGCATGGAAATAAATAAGTTTTATAAATGAAACTGATTTTTTAAAATATATCTGTATGTAGAGAAAAACGTACAAAATATGTAAATCATTGTTATAATACTAATTATTTTTGTAATTTTTAAAAAATAACAAATAAATAATGTATTTTACTTTTATAATTTATATTCTAGAATTATTTTTAAATTTCATACATTTAAATATTTTTAAAAAATATAATTTCTGAAAATTGGTATAGAAAGATTGTGTTATTTTTTTTCAATAACTATTATATATATATATATATATATATATATATATATACGAGGGTAGTTTGATAATAATGATAAATTTATTTATTGTTTAATTTAATTAAATTTTTCAATTTAATTTTTGTTACTTTTTTACCATACTTATCAAACGACCCTCGTGTATATATATATATATATATATATATATATATATATATATATATATAAAGTTTGTATTTAAAAGTGTAACATGAGATTCGGAGCTTAATTGTACAGATTATTGCAATACAATGCTGTACATATCTTAGAATATGAAACCAAATATCATCTAAAATTCGAAGATATCACTTTTTTCAGAATAAGACATGAATTCGATTTAAAATCTTCATTATTATAGAAGGGTGCAGGTGGACTGTGGTCTACCACCAACGTGACATGGGCCTGAATGTCCAATGCAATCACGGTAATGTCTAAACCGTGTAACAACGCTTGTCAATACCACCTAAGCGAACGAGCTTCGTCTCTCGTATACTGTATTCATCAGCAGTAATTCTTTTTTAACGACAGGTCAGAAAATATTCCTCTTTTCTGTATTACATACGTGTATATATATATATATATATATGAAGAAGATAAAAAATCTACGTTAAAACACACACACACACACACACATTAAAAATGTACCCCTAGTTATATTTACAATAATAAAATCAATGGAAATGCTGATAATAACTGAAAGATGTTTTTTTAAACAAATGTAAATACAATTATATTCTTAATATTAGTAAGAATAATATTATTTAAATTTGAAATAAGAATAACACGCAAGCTTTATAAGTAAATCAATTAAAATTCGCCCTATTAAAATAATGACTTAATAAATATATAAATTTATTCGATTTGAACACAACTAAATATTAAATATTTATCTATTTAAGGTTTATGCACCTTTTTATATAAATAAAATGTCCTCGCACCTGGAAAAAATAAACGTATCTATTTTTAAGGATAGGTCGATTTTTTAAACTTTTTTAAAAGAAAACGTTTGATTATGAATTTATAAACGAATATTTTAATACAAATGTTTATTTTTTCTTATTCAATTTTAATTAAAATAAAACGTATTTACGTATCATTATATTAAACATATTATTTTCGATAAAGGACAGATATAATTAAAATAATATACATTGATTATATTGGATACTGATATATTTCCCAAATTAAAATTATATATGAACATCTTCTTTGTTCATTTTTTAAATATTTGTTTAATTTTGAAAAATCTCTATACATAAATTACATCATCTTAAAAAACCAAAATCTTATATATATATATATATATATATATATATATATATATATATATATATATGTATGTATGTATGTATGTATAGACAAAATAATACTACTAACAATAATAGATCATAATATAAAAAATCTATAAAAATAATAAAAAAATACAACAGAACACAACATTTCGAATTTTACAAGTTATCTGACCAATTTAAAAACTTTTAAAAATAAACTTCATACCACAATTTAATTATTTAGCAATTTTTTTTTAATAAACATAATTACGCATTTTCGATTTCAGAAATGTTACATGATTCTTTTAAGGAAAGAATTCAACTTAATTTTCGATTTTTACAAAAGTTTGCGAATAAATTTTATTAACTAATAATAAAAAAATATGTTTAAGAAATGGAGCAGTTTATGGAACAAATAACAAACTCAAAATATTTAAAAAATATTCCAGTTATTATAAAATAGAAATAGGTCGATTATACATCAATAATAGAAGACCACATATGGGCAACAGAAATTATTAACTCAAAACTCAAAAGTATAAAAAAGTCCAGGAAGATATTCAGAAGAGACGTAGGAAAAGATGGAATAGAAATAAAAAAAATGTAAGTGTGGAATAAGAAAAAGGTATAGTCCCCGAAAATAGAAAGCTTTAGAAGAGAGTGTCATTTAACAATGGTAGAAAAAAAATTATTGTATATATATATATATATATATACAAATTCCTAAAAAACTACTCGTGACATCTACTAACAATATGCAGAACTATTTACGAATTAGGCACTATTTCAAATATTAAAAAAGTAGAAATATTCTAAAAAAAAATAAAGTACAACCATTCAATTAACTACCTTATAGAATTTAAAAATAAATTAAATGTTTGTATGTATGTTTTCTTTTCAGTCATATTAATATAAATCACGTTAAATAAATATCTACATATATATATATATATATATATATATATATATATATATATATATATATATATATATATATATATATATATATATATATATATATATATATGTTACACTATTATATATTTTATTGAGCACAATAATATTAGAAAAGATATGAATTTTCAAAATTTCTTATATACACCTCACATAGACAAATTTAAAAAATGGCTGCTATAACACATAGAATTAAAAATGTATCGAAGAATGTTACTTATTTTAAATCAGTTTATTATAATAAGCTAATTTTTCATCCCATAAAAAAGGATCAATTTAAAGGTCACAATGTAAATAAAATAATATCAAGTTTATTAGAAGTTACGGATAATATTAGTCTAAAGTGTAGTATTACTTCTAAAACATTAACCTTACAAAATTATAATAACTGTATAAACATACAAAATTATGTACCTAAATATTTATTTCTGACAAATTCAATCACTGGACATAATGTATGTGTTCGAAAATACTCTACAGAGTCTTCATCAGAACCACCTAAACGTACATTACCTTCTCTTATGGAATTTCCAGAAATTGTTTGGCCTTCATTCTTTAAATCGATTAGAAACTGGATTTTAGCCAAATTAATAATAAGACCATATTTTGATCAAGATTTTTCATTATATGATTTTGTAATTGGATCAAAAAAAGCTGTAGAAGTATGTAAAAAATAAGTATGTAACATGTCAATGGCAGTAATAATATTGTGTTAGAATAGGTAGTTTCATCAAAAGTATCAAATGGGGAACTAAATTCATTGGGTGAACTAGTTACAAATGATGTTGCATCTTCACTTCAAAGGTCTATTTCAGACTTATCATTGACTCAAAGACAACAATTACAAATAAATGAAGAAGATATTTATTTTTCATTCCCATATCAAGTAAGTCCTATTTTGAAACTAATATTGTTCATGTAGAATAACTTTCAGTTTTTATTTATTATTCATTTGTAATATGAAATTTATTCTTATAAAAAAATATTTTTATAGGTCGGAATAATGTTCGATGAAAGCCAAAGCACTATTCAACGACGATACGTTGAAATTACAATGGTATATCACGTACTTAGAGGTTTAAAACAAATGCGAGGACGTGGTGAAGAGCCACCGTTAAACGTGGGAGTATTACCTGAATATAAAGATAAAATATTTATTCTTAACTATCGATTCATTAGGGAGTATACGAAAGGAGTAGAGGATCAGTGGACAATCAATATAATAAATCATTTTAAACCGAATGATTTTCTTTAATATATATATAAATATATAAAAAATATATTATTTACTGTTTAACACACCATAATAAATTTATATTTCGTAAACTCCACAGTTTTTTTTCCTTTTTTTCATAACATAATAAAATTTCTAGAACGTTAGAAGTTTTTTGAAGATTTGTAAAAATAAAGCATGTTTTTTCATCATCAACTACTACGTTTAATTTAACATTAGGTGTATGTACTTCACAGGTTAATGGTGTACTTTTGTTGATTGTTAATTGAAGAGCATTAATAAATACATTTTGATAACATGACAACTGACCTTTTACTGTATTATTTGAATTAAAATTAAATGAAACATTACAGTTAAATTTCAATTTCTTGATGAAGTTTGTATGGTTATTATCACCTAAAAAATAAATAGGAATTAATCAAAGAATTAACGTATTTTTTGGAATAAGTACCTTCAACAGAATCATTTAAGCAAAAATCATCTGCAATATCCAAATACAAACAAGGTATTTGCTCCTTCAAAATATCACCAATATCAGTATGTAATTCTGAAATAAAAAAAAAATATAAATCAATGCAATACTATTTTGATAAAAGTTAAACCAATACTGAAAACATTTTAAATATACAGTACACTATTTACATTCTTAATTCTAATTAAGCATAAATATTTACTTACTTTTTTGTGTTTCCATAAAAACATTATTAACAGGAATAGACTTTGTTATAAAGTCTTTTAAACTATTCATATAAAATCCATTAAATCTTGTATCTGATTCATAACTACTTCTACTTGAAGATGTTGAATAGGCTTGTATGAGATTTTTATTACTTAAACATTTTGGAATTGATATTTTATGTAAATTATTTTTATTACATACTTCTGGTAATTTTAAACACATATCAAGTACAGATACAACGAGTTTTGGGTTTTTCTTTAAAATTACATTTAAGATAGTATCTTCACAAATACCGTATTTTAATATGTCACCATTTATATCTGGTGAGTCAATAGGAACTAAATATTTATTTTTATTGTATTCAAATCCATGACCAGAAAAGTAAATAAATATATACATATTCTCTTCTATTAATAAGGAAAAAGTTTTAAATAATATTACCATTTCAGAATGAGTAAGATTTATTACAGGTATTACTTCAAAATCCAATGATGTCAGTTTTTCTGCTAATGTACAAACATCATTTGCAGGTGTTTTTAATAAATCAAAATTACAATATTCTTCATTTGCTATTAATAGAGCAAGTTTTATTTTCAATGGTTTTAATTCTTGTAATATTTTTACCTTTGATACTTTTGTGTATATTTCATCAATTTTATTAGTTATAAAACAATAGTACTCTCCATTTGAATTCTCATCAGGTTCTGTAATCTATATATAAAAATCAACATAAACATAAAAAAATATATATATAAATAAAAACAATTTATAAAAATATATAAAAAGAATAACTTACTTCTAATATGTTTTGATGTATATGTAAATCCTTATTATAGTGGTACCATGAATAATAAGGACCAGGATATCCTATTGCTTTACAACTTAATATCAAAGGTGATCCTTTCCTATGAAATATTTCCTCTTTTGGTTGTTCAAGTATTTTACACTGTATGGGAGTAATATGTACATCTACATTATTTGAATTAATCACATGTACTGATCCATCAGGTAATGTTTGGTGAGCTTCACACCAATATTCTCCTTCATCTTTTTTGCTATATTTTTTTAAAGATATGAAATATTTGATATTTTTATATGGAAACATAAAATAAAATTTATCACAATTACCCAAATTTTGATATATGAAGTTCCATTGTATTCTGTGGGGGAGTAACAGGAACATTATCTTTAATCCAAGAATAAGTAGGTAATGGAAAACCCCGAACAATAAAACTAAGCTTTAAATCTTTCTCAAAATTAACATATACAGGATCTTCACTACCACCATTTACTTGTTGAATAATTTGTAAAGGTTCTAAAATATAAATAATGATAAGTGTAATGACTTAATTTTATAAGTAGAATGTCTATCATATGCATGTATACACACAAACACACACACACAATTACAAGAGTATTTAAAAAATATATTTACCTGGATCAGCAATAATTTCAAGTACATCATATAATTTACATTCTTCTAAAATAAATTTTAATCCAGAAAGCGGACAGCATTTTATCATTAATTCATTTAATAACATATTACCCGGTTTTTCTGACTGTTCAATCTCTGTTACTGTTGCTTGACTAAAATGAAGTAATTAAACTTTTAGATATTTAATATATTGTATTTATACATTATTTTTAATTTACCTAAATATTCCCAGCATATTAATGACAGAAAACCAATTTTTGTTAACACTTAAGGCATTTCCAAGTTTATTCAATATTGAATAATCTAATTCGTTCAAATATATATTATTATCCATTGTTAAAAATAATAAATATATAAATTCCTTTTTGTTTACAATTATTTAAAATTTAGTTACTTCATATTTTTAATTTATAAGAATATTTACAAAAATTTTCCTGTTGCACCATAACTGTCTTCTTTCATTATATTTCATATTCTATTTTATTTTTCTTCTTCTTATCGTTTTATAAGAGGTTTTTTATAGATATAATTGATAAAATATATTAATTTCAATGCAATATAATTAATTAAACGAAAATATGTGACTTAAGTACTTTATTGTATATACATTATATATTAATTACGTACATTTAATTAAGAAAATATATCAGGAACAAACAATTTGTACTATACTTAATTCTGTAAAGTAATCTTAATCGAAAAGAGTATACACATTGTTAAAATAATAATTTCACACATCATATCATTGCTCTTCATGAACGTATTTGACAACCAGCTGATAAACATATATGTATGCATTGTCAGATCTTTACGTAGTTTCGAAATGTAACAGTTTGCACTTTTTCATAATTTTATATATAATTTAAAATGAGTTATGTTAGTGATTTGTCACAATCGCAAGAATATCTTAGCTACAGAAGCAGTGTACCACTTCGAAAAATCGTAGTAGATTCTGATGGTAGTAAGGTTAGTAGAATAAATTATATATTATCTGTAATTATATAAAAATCTGTTATATATATTATATATATATATATATATATATATATATATATATATATATATATATATGTATATGTGTGTGTGTATGTACAGAACAATAATTTCTTTTCAGGGATGGCGAATATACGATTGTGGACCAAAATCAGTAAAAGTTCCATTACTCTGTTTACCTCCAGTTTCTGGTACAGCTGATATATATTTTAAACAAGCACTAGCTTTGGCTGCAAAAGGCATACGTGTAATATCTGCAGAACCTCCTGTATATTGGACAGTTCGTGAATGGTGTGATGGTTTTAAACGACTTTTAGATTATTTGGAATTAACAAAAGTTCATATTTTCGGTGCTTCCTTAGGTATTTTTTAGTAGTTTAGAAATAAATAGTAATTAATGTATTAAGAAATTAATTATTTGATATTTTTATTTTTCAGGAGGATTTTTGGCTCAAAAATTTTCGGAATCTACGATCATGTGTCCACGTGTAGCCTCTCTAGTATTGTGTAATACATTTACAGATACGAAAGTATTTAGTTATCGTGACTCAGCGGCAATATTTTGGATTCTTCCTTCTTTAGTACTTAAACGTATGATTATGGGAAATTTCAACAGTGAAAAAGTTGATCCAGATATTGTAGATGCTATAGATTTTATGGTTGAACGAGTGAGTATTTTTACCAATACAAAAATACAGGTCTTCATATATAAAAGTACGTAAAAAGAAAAACAAATGGTATGAAATCATTATTTTTAGCTAGAAAGCCTTTCCCAAGCAGAGTTAGCAAGTCGTTTAACACTAAATTGTGTTCCTGGATATGTAGAAGCACATAAACTTTCTAATTTACCTATTACTATTATTGATGTATTTGATGAATATGCCCTTTCAAATGATGTTCGAGAAGAAATGTATAAATGTTATCCTCAAGCAAAATTAGCACATTTAAAATCAGGTGGAAATTTTCCATATTTAAGTCGGTCTTCTGAAGTAAATCTTCACCTGCAGGTATATAAATAATTTTCAATGAATCACGAATATATAATTAAGAATAAAATGTCTTTAATAATTTTATTATTGTATTAGATTCATCTTCGTCAGTTTGAAGGAACTGAATTAGCTGCATCTGAATTCAGTCTTTTAGGAACATTAATGAAAGAAAGTTTTTAATAAACTCAGAATTGAGTACATTCCTTTGTTGTGCTATAAATACAATGTAAAATAAAGTTTATCATTTATTTTCTAGTCTTAAGAAATATTGACATTTTTTATATTATAACAAGACATGTTTCTTTATAATAAAAATAAAAGAATGGTTATGTATTTAATGCATTACAAAAAAATCTAGTGTATATAAATATATATAAGTAAATTTATATATGTATATACACACACACACACACATATATAATACAAATGCATTTATTTTATTATTAATAAAATATAACAAGTTATTTCTTTTGTATTATTCATTCTTTGATATGTTTAAAAACAAACATTATTAAAGATATTTTCAAGTATTTAAATTTTAGCACCAAATTTATTATCAGATTAATTCTATTATATTTGATTATTTCTATGGTTAAACTGACATTCAAAAGGATTACTCACAAGGTAGTTACTTTGTACGAGTATTAACAAACTTGAATTATATTAGTATTAAAAAAATTAAAATTGAAAACTAACTTTATTTTTTTAAAAAATATTAACATGTAAACAAATATGTTAAATAATATAAAAGTATTAATATACTTTATTACTTTTTTCTTTCATAAACTATCAAATGAGCTAAATGAGCTTTATTTGGTCCTAATTTTGATTGTAATTTTTTTAACTTTTTTTTATTCTTCGTGTCCTTATTTATTTTTTTCTCAATATCTTTTAATTCTTTTTCTCTTTTTATTCGTTCAGCTAATTCTTGATAAGACTGCCCTGTTTTCTTTTTTATTTGGTTTATGTCAACATCTGGTAACTTATATTTGTTAATATCAGACAATTTTGGACGATTAATTTTGTGATTAATAAAATCAGGATGTGTATCAAAATGTTTTGCAACATCAAAGTTTTTCAACTCATCTTCATCTTCCACAAAAATTATATGCTTATTTTTTACTTGATTCTCTGTATCTAATAAATGAAGTTGAGACTGTAACTTTTTTATTTTGTTTAATTCAATCACTCGTTTCATATTTATATATTTTGAATCTTGAGTTTTTATTAACTTTAATTTTTCTGGTGTTATTTTGTTTTCACTTTTTTCAAAATGTTTCCCATTATTTACTTTACTATTTATCATATGATGGTAGAATTCATCAGGATTTCGATTTAACGCTCTTTTACGTAATAATTTTAAAGCAGTATCTTTTGAATGATGATTATCAGCACGTTTTTTATAATCAGAATGTTTTTCTAATAAGCCAAACTTTTTACGTACTTCTGGCTGATGTCGTTCTCTATGTGTTTTTTGATTTATTTTGGATGCTTTTTTCCACGATGACATTTTATGAAGGTTATTTTTGAATCAAACTACAATAATACATAAAAGTATATGTATATATATATATATATATATATATCAATGTGTGTGTATGATAATTTATTTATAACATTATATACAAAAATTAATTCAATTTATTGTTAAAAGATTGTACAGAAAATTGAAAAACAGATTATAGGTGGTTTACAACCACGTGTTAATACTTACTAATTAATTTAATACAAATTATATAGCTATTTTTTTTATAAATAAAACCATACAATATATAACTACAAAGTTAATATTTTATAGATACTTCTACTTAAAAAAAATAATTTTAATCTAAATGTACTTCTTCTAGTTTCAAACCATTTTTAAGCAATTTCTTGTGTTGACAATACACGATGGCTCAATGGATAACTGTGCGTCGTAACTAGTTTTATACCACTTCCTTTCCCGTTGTTATATTGACATGTACTGTTATTGAATAAAATAAATTATTTTAAGAAAATGTTTTTAAAGTTTACGTCAAATTGAGACAAAAATATTTTTTATGATGTGATTTTTTTATGTCTTCATCGTCTAAGGTATGTCAGAAATAAAATATTTGTAAAACCGCCCTTGGTATATGACATAATGGCGCTGAGAAGTTACTGGAGTAGACCGTACCCTTATATTCAAAGTTATTTATTTGACTATAAATATGACTTCTTCTCTTAAGGAATTATCCTCGTTGTTCATAATATAATATTTTTTATCAGACTACAATATACGTACCGATGATTTGACTTTTTAATAAACAAATTCAATGAGTTATCTTTTTGCTTCAGGGGGCTATACATGGTGGATAAATTTTGAATAAAAAATAGGGAATATCTTATCAATTCTTAGGATTTTGTTGTCTTTAAATGTTTTTCTGTAATGTTTATACTCTTGTCTATGCTGTTTTCAAAAACTTTACCAAGTAATGAAGATAAATACTTTATGAAACATTAGATGATAATATTTAATTATATTTATATACTCCTATTTTTTATTATTAAATAATAATATTGTATAAATATATTTTCCAGATATGTTCAGTATATTTATTTTAATGTTTTTAAAAATAATATATGCATACACACACACATACACACATTATATACGGGGGTCGTTTGATAAGTATAGTAAATTTATTTATTGTTTAATTTAATTAAATTTTTTAATTTAGTTTTTCTTACTTTTTTACCATACTTATCAAACGACCCTCGTATATATATATATATATATATATATATATATATATATATATATATATATATATAGTGTACTAGTATATAAAGTGTGTTGATGTCTATATATGTCTGTATAAATGTATGTATATGCATATGTACACACATATACAAAAGTTTATACATATACTTATGTATTTATTTCCACAAAAATTATAATAAAAAATAATTAATTATCAAAAAGTTAGTTTGAAGTTATTATTTACATTAATGTTTATATCTACATACATTATTTATATATATATATATATATATATATATATATATATATATATATATATATATATGGCTATATGTTGTGTACACATTAATATATGTATATGCAATTAGATTTGTTATTAAATCTTTAATTCAATGTATGTTATTAGTTCTTCACTATGGATGATGAAACATCTGGAGCGGATGTTGATGAAGATATGGATGTGGATGAAGAAGATGGCTCAGATGTTTATGATGATGAAGAATATTTGATTGATGATTCTAGTTCATATACGTTACCAACTCCGACCAGAATAGATCGACCATCTTCACAGTATGAATTTCCTTCCTATAGTGGAAAATTAGTCAGTGCTCGGCGAGGACCTGGCCGACCTCGGAAGGAACGCACTGGTTCACGGAGTAGTAGGTCAGATTACGGCCCTAAATTAAAAAGATGGAGAACAGGAGCGAGTTCAAGAGGAGGCGTTAGACGATCAGATTCTGTCGATACTTCATCCGTGCCTCAGTCTCCGAGTGAAGATGGTTCAACACTTGATCCAGAAACTGGAGCTCTTGTTTTACCTGGAGATAAAGAAAAATCCATGCCAGCACCTGAAGAATCACCCTATTTACCAGAGCAATGGTATTTAATGAGTTTTTATAATTAATTTAATTATTCTCTTAGATTATTTTATATTAGTTGTTATTTTATATTTAAAATTTATTTTTGATGTAGAAATTTATGGTGTTATTTCACTTTCAGGCCTGGAAAATTGTGTGCGTTTTGTAATCTTGGAGAACGTAGTCAGCTTGGTCAGGGTGAATTTATTCAAATGAGCTGCCCGGAAGGTTTTATTCCACAACGTTCGCCTAGTTTATCGACTTCCAACTGTAACGTTGATCGGGAAGGGAGTGGTGATAAAAGTCCACGTGCAGCTGTTACGTGTCGCCGTCAGAAGAGCTTAACTAAATGGAAAAATTTGTCTGTAACAAATATAGAACATGTCGATGAACTTACCATTATCGGTCATCCTGAAGAACCTGAAATATCTGTATTATTTGAATTAACAGACTTTTATGTACATAGATCGTGTGCTATCTGGTCAGCTGGTGTAACATTAAATAAAGATGGTACACTAGAAAATGTCGGACCGGTTATTGTACAAAGTTCTTCTCGGAAATGTACATACTGTAATCATCATGGTGCAAGCATACCATGCAAAGTAGGCTCGTGTAATCGTTATTATCATTTTCCTTGTGCTGCAGCGTCTGCAGCTTTTCAAGATATTTCAAAATATTCATTGTTTTGTAATCAACATTTAGGACATGTGCCTTTACTGAGTAAGTTTCAATAATTTTATCTATAATATACTAGTATATAAATTTATTATCTTGTATAAAAAATTTATTATCTTGAAAATCATTTTTATACTCTTTTAGCTTCTTCAGATATCACGTGTATGACTTGTTATGCTTTGGGTGATGTTGCTAATTTGGTTATGTGCTCATCATGTGGACGACATCATCATGGATTATGTGTTGGATTAAAACAATTACCAGGCATGTAGAGTATATTTAAGTTAACATTTATTTTATAGAATGTATAAAGTTTATATTGTCAGTATATATCTTATAGTTTAGAATTAAAGTAAATATAGTGTTAAATTCCACAACTAACATATTTGTTTCATAAATATTTCATTATATATTTGTTATAAAATTATAATTAATTTGATGATAATTTTATATAGGAGTACGAGCTGGTTGGCAGTGTAGAGATTGTAGATTGTGCCAAGTATGTAGACAACATGGAGAAGAAACTAAACTTATGGCTTGTGAACTTTGTGACAAAGTATATCATGCTCATTGTTTACGGCCAAGCTTAGCATCTATTCCTAAATATGGTTGGAAATGCAAGGTTTGTTCATCTTATCTACAAAAAAAAAATTTTAAAAATACATAATTTTTTAAATGTTTTTTTTAAAACTAATAGATATTCATATTACTTATAATATAAATTTCTTATATTTTAGTGTTGTCGTGTGTGTACTGATTGTGGTTCTCGCACACCGGGAGCTGGTTTATCTTCTCGGTGGCATGCACATTATACCGTTTGTGATTCTTGTTATCAGCAGCGAAATAAGGGTTTTTCTTGTCCATTATGTCATAGAGCATATCGTGCAGCAGCCTATCGAGAAATGGTTCAATGCAGTTATTGTAGAAAGTAAATCCACTTTATATTTGTGAATTTAATTAATATCAATGTAAATTGTAGACAAAGAGAAGTTTAATATTTACATATCAATAATTATTATCCATAAATGTAAAGATAAATCAAATCCAATTATATTTATTTATATTCAGATTTGTTCATGGAACATGTGATCCTGATGCTGAACTTTCAACATATCAAAAACGAAAAGATACAAATCCAGAATATGAGTATGTTTGTCCAACATGTAAATCTTTAGCTCAAGAAGGCCATAATCCTTATCTGAAACGAAAAGATAGTAAGTAATTCAGTTTTAAATTATAAATCACAAATTAAATAATAATTTATGTATATTTCTAAAGGTTCTGATGATATGGAATTTCCTTTATCTCAAGAATCATTACTAGCTTTTGGAGAGGATATTTATGGACCTGATGGAGAATTTTTATCAGAAAAATCTGGATCTGATGAAACTACCTATCGATCTCTCGGTTTAGGTAAAGGAAAACCTTATCTTGCAAGTAAAATTGCAAAGAAACGACTTGGATGTACTGTTGGTCGGCCAAAAGGTACTGGTAAAGGTATTCCGATAAAACTTAATTTTCATAAAAGAAAAAATATGATTGAATTTGGTCGTAAACGAGGACCTAAAGCAAAAATGAGAGGAATTTTTGGTGTACCGGGTGTTGGTTTACAAAGACCTGTTGCTGACTCATCTAAAAAAGATGAAGAAGAACCTGGTGGTGATAATAGATTAATATTGTGCTCAGCTAAAGATAGATTTGTATTAACACAGGACATATGTGTGATGTGTGGTGCTCTTGGGACAGACCAAGAAGGTTGTTTAATAGCTTGCTCACAGTGTGGCCAGTGCTATCATCCATATTGTGTTAATGTTAAAGTCACTAAAGTTATTCTTCAAAAAGGATGGCGATGTTTAGATTGTACTGTGTGTGAAGGATGTGGTCAACGTAACGATGAATCTCGGTTAATACTTTGTGATGATTGCGATATATCGTATCATATTTATTGTATGGATCCTCCTCTTGATTACGTACCTCATGGAAATTGGAAATGTAAATGGTGTGCTGTATGTCAAAATTGTGGTAGTAATGACCCAGGTTTTAATTGTGGGTGGATGAACAGTTTCACAGAATGTGGACCGTGTCATTCACAACATTGTTGCCCAAGTTGTATGGAACCATATATAGAATCAGAATTAATCATACAATGTATGCAGTGTGAAAGATGGTTACATTGTAGTTGTGATTCTATTAAAAATGAAAATGAAGCAGAGAAATGTTCAGAATATGGATATACTTGCATTCTTTGTCGGCCCAGAGATGTTCCACCACCTCATTTATTACCTCCTCCACCAGCAGCAAAACCACCTTCTCCAAGTAAAAGTCCACTTGAGGCAGGACCTCGACCGACACAATTTTTAGTGGATGGTGTTTATCTCAGTGAATCAGGAATGCAATTAATAAGATCTTTAGAACCTGAGCAACAGCATCATGCTCGAAAAAAGCGTAGAAAATTACCTTTGGTCGATAAAGAAGCAGGAATTATGGCTACAATAGAATCTGTTGTAGCTGGTGGAAGTCTTGGTATGTATTCAATAACA
Source organism: Neoneuromus ignobilis (assembly GCA_029203775.1). Classification (NCBI taxonomy): domain Eukaryota; kingdom Metazoa; phylum Arthropoda; class Insecta; order Megaloptera; family Corydalidae; genus Neoneuromus; species Neoneuromus ignobilis. The sequence goes on along the minus strand of CP092096.1, from coordinate 20,264,204 downwards.
TTAATAATAATTTTATTAATTTAATATTTATATTATATTTAGATAACTCTCTTGAAGAAAGTACAACTGCAAAATTAGAACTAGTTGATGTGAAAGAGGAACCGACAGAAATCTATAAGGAAGGTATGATATGGACTCCGAAATCCGACGGAGCTCCGCCTGAAGGTTTTACAATCTATACTATGGAAAATGGAGTAATGGTTTTACGTAGAAAACGGCAACGTAATCTTCAAAAACTCGGAATCGGAGGATTTTTAGTACGTAACCGCAATAATCGTTCTACTGACAACGATGAAGTAGACACTTTACCAGGTCAAACTACTCCGATACAAGCAGAGAGCAGTAGTAATTTAACTCAATTATCCGATTGTGAAAAACCTAGACGTAAGCCTCCAAGACGTAAAAATAAAAGTAAATTAGCAGAAACATACCCGTCTTATTTACAAGAAGCCTTTTTTGGTAAAGATTTACTGGATGTGACTAAAGATAAAGAAATAGATAGTAGCAGTGATAGTGATGAAGATCAAAAAGAATTCGTCACTGATGATAAAACTATTGAATTGAATCAGGAAGAAATAAAAGCAATTGAAGCAATGAAAGCAAAACAAGAACCAGATTTAACAGTAGCTCCTGCAGATTCTACAAAACCGGAAATAGATAACACATTAAATGGAAAGTCATCTATTAAAGAGGAAGAAGATGGTAGTGACTCTGAAGTATTGAAAGATGTCTTAGCATTACCTGGAGATTTATTAGATACAGACCTTGTTAAGTCTATTATGAATGAAGATGATGATAATGATGATATAACAAAAAACACAGATGCTTTGGAGGATTTGCCAGGTTTGTATACATTTTAATTCCATAGTATTGTACATTAATAATTAATATGTGTCAAGTAAATTGAAAACAAATCAAGTAAAAAATATGTTCTGTTAATTTATTTTTTATATATTCAGTAAGTGTTTTATTTTAGATTCAAATTTACCTGATGATGCAGAACTTACTGAAACATTGTCAGTTACTACAGATGTAACTTCACGGCATAAAGATGAATTTAGTGATATACTAAGTTCTCACTTTAATTTACCTAATATGGACTCAAAGGATGTTGAAGAAATATTTAAAGGAGTTTTAACAGATGAATCTCAAGAATCACAAGATGCAGTTAATTTTCCATTAGGTCCTGCAGTGTTTTCAAACAATGTAATTCCACAGCAAGCACAAGTATCTCAACAACCTCCACAACAGCAACCGCCAATGATACCACAACCAGTAGTTCAGAGATCTTTACCATCTGTAATTCAAACAAACATGAATTCACCTATGAGCTTTCCACCGCCATCTCCATATCATTCTGAATACAGCAAGTAAGACATTTTGTTTAATATTTGATTAAAACTAAAGCACTAAATTACTATTAATCAATTCTACAATTTATTTATGTTTCTTTTAGTTCTCACACAATATGTATATTAATGAATGTGTACATATATATGTAATATTTTGTATTCTGTTTATACAGTAGTCCACAGTTCAGTCCAGCCTTTTCAGAACCTCCAAGCCCTTGGGTAAGCGCTACAGATGTTACTGTTGAAAATGTTTCTGAATCTGGATCATCAACTGCTCCCGTAACAAGTTCATATAACCAACGCTCAACAGAAAAAATGAAAGCTGATGAAGCTCTTGGTTCAGGAGCTACTATATCAGCAGTTCTTTATGCAAACATGAATCACCCAGAATGGAAAACAGAATTTCCTGTTTGGGCAGATCGTTATAAACAGATATTGAAAAAGTGGAGAGCACTTGGTGCAGATAAAAAAGCTCCCTATTTACAACAAGCAAGGGATAATCGATCAGCATTTAGAATGAAAAAAGCCCAGCAGGTATGTACATTTTATTATACTTTGTTAATTTCAATAAATAAAATTTAAAATTTGGATGCAGAAATAATTTTTACATTTCGTATGCACATTTATAAATCATGTACATCAGTATTGTATTAGTACTTTGTAAACTGTTTAATTTAAATTGTAATTATTAACTGTACCAATAAAGAAGCTCGTGTGACTTCAAATGATAAATATTAAAGAATATTTCATAAAAATTTGATTAGATAAAAACAAAAAAAAATTAGTATAAGTGTATTATGTATTGTTTCTTTCCATAGTGATTTTCATGTTATATAATGTAAACAAAATCATTAGTTGTGTATGTGTATGTGTGATTGTACGTACATATATATATATATATATATATATATATATATATATATATATATATATATATATATATATACACATACATACATACATACATACATAAATACACACACACATACACATTTGTGTATATATAAAAAAAAAAAAAAAATATTACTAATTCAAATATTTTTAGGATTATTGTATTGTATTTATGTTTGTTTTATTTAAAATGTTTATGTATTGTTTCTTGGCTGTTTTACAAAATTTATTTGTACTAGTATTTTTTTAAAAAAAATTAAATAATAACAAAGACTTCAACATTACTGATGTACAAGTAGTATGAGGTAAGTTCCACATGTTTGTCACATTAGTTTACCAAAAGGGCAGAGAAAGGTGTTAAGTTGTGTGACTAACCTTACTATGCATTATTTGTTGCGTGTGTATACCAATCCCTTGAGTTGTCACACTGACCGAGAGGTCTGGCAGCTTATGCTTGCGCCCCCAATTAGTCAGTCTGTGTATGTCGAAAAATCCCACCAGCAGATCACCAAGGAGTCGGCGACGGTTACCGCAGTTGGTACAACGAGCGGTGCAACATCTGTGACGCGGCCTACAACAGTCGCTGCGATTTCAACAATCACGACGACGAAGCCTGGTGTGATTGCAGTACCAGTGGTCACAGGGACAGACATCACAACGACACAAGCGGAGGTGTGCAAACGGCAGGATGTCGTCGCCCCCACAGTACGACTAACGATCGCTACTGCGACTAACTCAACGGCCCCGACCCCTCCTCCATCTCCTGCTCTTCCTAACACCCAGCACCAGTTCACTGTTCATTCCCAGCACCATGCCCCAGTTTTGAGGATAGCACACGTCGTGCCTGCCCCAAACGTAACGGTGAACCCACACTACAGCCCAGCCATGCAGTCGGTGGGCCCCCCTGAGACTACACATACCGATCAACAGATTCGCGTGCTCACACCCTCAGAGATTATGCGCACGTTGCCCTCCCTCAGCCAAGATTCGTACGATACGCAGGCTACGGTGAGCCCGCAAGTGGCGTGCATGTGTACTGTTTGCTCGGTACTATTTCATTGTTGTGCGTGGTTGAATCAGATGAAGTTTCATAAAGTAGAACTTGGAATGATTATAAAATTATTTATGCATAATACATACACACACACACACACACACATATATATATATATATATATATATATATATATATATATAATGTAGTGTTTTTTTTTAAAAAAAGATCTAAATAGTATTAATCCAAGTTCTGCAGTAATAGAAACTATTCTTTATTAATTCCATTTTTTATGCGTATGTGATTATAAAGTAAATCTCCATGTTTTATTTTAATTTTCAAGCAATTATAATTTTTTAAATGACTGATTTCAGAATTGATTTATTTTTCATAAATGATGTGTTTGTAATTTCCGTGCCTGTTTGAACTCATTTATTGTTATTTTTATTTTATAAAGATTTATTTGTTAATTTTCCTAATACATGATGTACTTGCATGTTTCCTGAGATAAAATATCCCTATCCGACTACCATTCCTATCATTATTTATTTCCTTTCAGGGGCTATATATTTCTTTGTTAACCTTGCTTTTTGCATGTTTTGTATTTATTTTCAGTTAACAGGAGTCGTTTTTCAACTTCTTTCTACATAAATTAGTTTTTTCTTCATTTCAGTATCTAGTTTTTGGTGTTGGTGATTGTAATGCTGTTTTCAGTTATATGTACTGTAGACATAATACAGTTGTTTGATTTTAAATGTTTTTATGAATGAATATATCATTGTTTTATGCAGTTATTTTTATATAGAAAACTGTTAAGTTATTTATTATTTCATTTAATTTTAGTATTATAGCTTCATTATTTCAATTTATTTATATAGGTGTGTGTGTGTATGTGTACATATATATATTTATTTATATATATATATATATATATATATATATATATATATATATATATATATATATATATATATATGTATGCATATGAGAACAGTTAAAAATATTTAAAAGAAAACTTTATATATAAAATTAATGTATTAGATGTAGTAATTTTTATTTTAAAAAAGAAAGAATAAAAAGTTTTGCCAAAAGTTAAATTTTAATTAAAAAATAAACATTTTAAAAATTTTAATATTAGCTGTAATAAATCAGATTATCTTGAATCAATTAAAAAAAAAATTATGAAGTGAATTTCTATTTCTTAGAAATATTTAAAAATAATAACTGATATTAAAGAAAATTCTAACAGTATGTTTGATTTAATAGCTTGTCATTCATTAAATTTAATTTTATAATACTAATAATTCAATTTATTGTGTATGTATCTAATTATAGTAACTAAAATAATATTTAATAATATTAATTTGCTATATATTATTTAAGTTTGCCATATATATATAAATAAATATATATATATATATATATATATATATATATATATATATATATATATATATATATATATATATATATATATATATATATATATATATATATATATATATATATATATATATATATATATATATATATATATATATATATATATATATATATGAATGAATGTGTGTGTATATATTTATATATATTCATGTAAATCAGATGGTTGTGGATTTAGAATCATTTAAATTGTGTAATATTTTAAATAAATAAAACTAATTGCACTAAGTATCAAAAATATGTGAAAGGTTAAGGTAATCTTATTTTTATTTATGCAATAAATATTAAAAAAAATAACTTCATTACTTTTTATAAATTAAAAACAAATGTTCTATTTTTCGCATGTGTGTGTGCTATGTGTATGTGGTTTTATGTGTGTGTGTATATATATATACATATGTGTGTGTGTGAGTATATATATATATATATATATATATATATATATATTCACATGCATATAAACACATGTACATAATATGTGAAAATATAAGGTGGTCCAAATGAGACTAAAAGATTTAACCTCCCGTCTCTGTATACATTATTCAGTCTCATTTGGGTCACCCTATATTTATATATTTATTCATACATAGTTTATATATATTTAAATTATTTTATACATTATAGGATCAAGATAAATTATCCCAACAACAAAAAAGTATTAGAGAAGCTGAACAGGAACGTCAGTGGAAACAGTTACAAGCTCAACGTCAACAACAAGCACAACAGCAACAACAAGTTATTCAAGATCAACGCTTGCAAGGTAACATAAATTATTAATTACAATCAAATAAATTTTCAAAAAGTACTGTTAGCATAAGAATGTTTTTATTAGAAAGATACAAATGATTTCATAATTTTTTACAGCCATAGCAAAAGTTCGGCATCTCACTGATGTGAAATCTCAGCAATATTCTACAGATCAAATTTTACAAGTTTCAACACAAGATGGAAGTGAATCTCCAACTCAACGAAGTCCTTTTACACCGCAGACATTAACAAATAGAAACGTGATGTCTCATTCACCGAGTTTTAACTCTTCAACAATGCCTCCACCTCGGACAGAATTTCGACCCAATTCTCTTAGTCTTCGGTCTTCAGGATCTCCTTCTTTCTCACCACCATCACATGATATATCTACTTCATCAGATAGTGATCCATATCTTCAGTCTCCACAGACTCCTAGACCGTTTATACAGTCACCTCAACGAACTCCAACATATCCACAACCACCTGGCACTCCAAGACCACAGTTTGTTTCAAATGTTCCTAAACCACCTGGACTAGTACAAAATAGTACAGTTGTTACTGCACAACAACAACAACAGCAGCAGCAACAACAGCAGCAACAACAACAGCAGCAGCAGCAGCAGCAACAACAGCAGCAGCAGCAGCAGCAGCAGCAGCAACAACAACAACAGCAACAACAACAACAACAGCAGCAACAACAACAACAACAACAACAGCAGCAACAACAACAACAGCAGCAACAACAACAGCAACAACAACAACAGCAGCAGCAGCCACAACAGCAGCAGCCACAACAACAGCAGCCTCAACAACAGCAGCAGCCGCAACAACAACAACAACCTGAAGTGAATAGACAATTAAGAGATTTATTACAACGTCAACAATTTAAGAAACTTGATGAACAATTAGTACCTGGCTCTGGCCAGCAACGTATTTGGCCACCATCAGGTAAAGTTTGTAACTATTATCTATTTTAGATGTTTTTATTTTTAAAAAGTATTGATTTGGATAATACGCAAATGATTTTTCTTTTATTTTTGAATAGAGCATAGTTTTCATTATAAATGTTTTAGATACACAACCAGAAAATCAACAAGTACAGTCACCAATACCAATTGAAAATCAGTTAATTCCACAACAACAGCAAATTGTTCCAAGTGATGCTACTTTTCGGCATCCATTACCACCAGCTTTAGTTCGTACTAAAACTCCTATAGCTGCTGTAAGTACACCCCGCCAATTTATAGGACCACTTATAAATTCAAGACCACAAATGGATCCTAAAATACGATTATTACTTCAACAAGTAAGTAATTGTACTTGAGTACATACATACTCATGTATAGAAATATTAGTAGTACTACAATTGTTAAATAAAATTTTAGCAGCAAAGAGGAATTGCTACACCCGCTGGAGTACAATGTACCACTCAGTATACAGCTACTGCAAATGTAATACGTGCAGGAGTGCCTCGTTTACCTTTTGAGCAAATTGGTCTTCCGAGACCTCAATTTTCATTTCCAAATGATAGTGCATTACAGCACAGAGTGCCTTTTAAAACACAACAAATTCAGCAACAAAAACCATTAGGTAATTTATACTGAAATGAAAAAAAAATATTTGTAATGTAATTAGTACTATATAAATACTTTTTATTAAATAAGTTGATAACATCACTGATGTTGGGTTACCAGTGTCACAAAGACCAGGGATTGAAAATGAAGTGCCTGCTGCAATTTCTGATCAAGTTGCTGATACTCAAGAAATACCTGATAATGTTACTGCTGAACTTGAAAAACTTGAGCAAGAGAATGGAAGTATGGTTGAAGTTGAAGGTGTCGGTGATTTATTAGGGGGGCTTCCTGATGATGATGATGAATTACTTGGTATGTATGTAGTAGTTTGAAATGTACTTCTAATATTTTTTTCCAACTAATGTACCTCTCCTAATAATTCCTTAATTCTTTTTTCCAGTTGTTTCCTTATTCCAATTTATTTGCATGAACATTGTCTATTGTACCTTTATAAGGTAATGTTATTATTATATTTAAAAGTGCATGTGCTTTTAATATTTTTTATTATACATAAATACATTTTTATTTCATAAGTAAATAATGCCTTTAATACTTATTCATTGTTTTTTGTTATAATTACTGTATTATTATTCATAGCTGAAATGGGTGCTGATTTTAATATTTTGGAGTATGCTGATCCTGAATTAGATGCCTTAACAACTGGTGAAAAGACAAATATCTTGGATAGTTTAGATCTTGAAGAACCAGAACCAGACAAGGATGAAACAAAAATGAAAAAATCAGAACCTATTACAAAAGAAAGGTATATTTTTTAATAATGTAAATTTATAATTATTTGATAAAAACTAGTGTTCATTTTAAACTAATCTTTTAGGCATGTATCCAGTCAGCCTATTAAAGATGTCATTACATCAACACAAGAAAGATTGTCTTCATCATTAACTGTTGTTACTAACAAAACTGTTACAACTCAAGCAGCTATTTCAATAAAACCAAATGCACAACTTCCTGCACCTGTTACTCAACCGCAGTTACAACAACAGCCTGTACAACAGCATCAACAGATTAAAGTTCATCCACAATTTATTACTACACAAAGACAATTACCATCCCAGGAACAACAGTTGCATATACAACAACAAATGAATCAGCAGGTACATATATAAACATAAGATAAAATACTTTAAAATATTTATTGCTCCATTAGTTTTTAATGTAGTGATATTATAACTCCACAATTTTTTATAAAAATATGTTAAATGTAATTTAAGGTTCAACAAGCTGCAGTTATGGGAAGGCCAATGGCACCTGGTACTCGAATAATGTCACCAGATGGTGCTGTAGGAGTTGTTACAAATAACAATAGTGTTTCAGTTTCATATCCAGCCATATTTTCTCAAGATGGAAATCGGGCAATTCCTAATCATTTACAACAATGTATGTTAAATACATTTTTTATATATAATTATTCTATATATATATATATATATATATATATATATATATATATATATATATATATATATTTATATATATTTATATATATTTGTATACAGTGCATAATCAACGTATGCAAATGCGTCTTGCTGGACCTGGTTCTCGTATGACTAGTCCAGCTCTTCAACATAACACAACTACTCGAATTGGCTTGCAACCACCGCCGCCGCCACCTTATCCTGGACCACCTCCACCTTATCCAGGTTCAAGTATTCAACAAGTACAACAACCACAGCAACAGGTACAGAACAAATTGCATGATTTAAAATTTTATTTGTAAAATGGTTGAGGATTTTAATCTTTTTATTATACACACAAATATATATATATATATATATATATATATATATATATATATACATACATACATATGTTTGTTTTGCATGCTTTGATCTCTGTACATATTATTTGTGATTTAGATCAGTAATATTTGAAAATATATTTTCTTTATGTTGTAGTTTCTGATTTATAATTCTATAAATTGGAAACGTAAATTATTGTAGATTTTCAATTAATTTGTGTTATGAAACGTTTTTATTTTACTTTTTATTTATAAAAAAAAATAATTTTGAAATGTCTGTGCTAATGCTTAACGGTCTATTTGCTATATACCTATTTTTAATAATTTTCTCATCTATTAATGGGCCATTATATATTTCAATTTCTTGCAAAAATATTAACTTGATTAAAAATTGTAATAGTAATTTTATGGCAGGTTTTAATTTAAAAAAGCCATTTATAATTATAATAATAATCAATATTAATGTTATTAATTTCTAACGTGTTAGAAAATTTTAAATTTTGTAGTTGAAGTTTAAAATTTTTTTTATATAAATAAAACTACCAAATATAAAATCAAATTTTATTCAAAATTTTACAAATTATAATAGAAAACATTTTAGTTAAATTATTGATATTATTTGAATATTATAATTATTGTATATACAAAACCTATCATATTTGAGTAATCATGATTAAATTATATATGTATATATAACGAAAATTAGTAGGAAATTTAATACTAACCAACAAATAGTATTTTTTTTGTTTTTTATAACATACAGGAAAACATTTTTCATTGGAAAAATTATACTATTTTAAATATTATGGTTTATAAAAAAAAATATATTAATTGCTTTGAAAATATTATTTCTGAAATACATTTTCAATTTCAATTATATAGTAGCATCTTTTGTTAGAAATTAACAGATACTTTAATATATTAAAAAATATATATACATACATGTAAATAATTGTTAGCAATAGTTAATAAACATTTTTTATGCATTTTGAATGCTTTTTAATAATGTTTAATTTAATAATTGGAATATATTATGAATTGTAAAAGTTAACAGAACTATTTATTATGTTTTACTTTAATATATCATATTTTTTATTAAAAATTAAATTTCCTGTGTGTAGTTGTAGAAAATAAAAAGGTCTATTTCTCAAAATTATTACCTATGTATTTGTTTAATAACCGAGTACAAAAATCATCTAAATAACTTGTAAAACTTAACAAACATATTTGAACTATCTGAAACCCACTTTTCAACATAACAATTGCTCGTAACTTGTTTGGTGTCGGCTGGCTGCATGTGGTGTGTGTACCATGTAGATGGGTGCTCCTCCCCCGATGGCGCTGCATTCCGTCATGCCACACCGTATGCTGGGTCCGCCTGTGGGGGCGCCCTCACTCCATTGTCCTCAACGCAGGCCTCTGCTTTTGCAGGTGAGGAGAGCTGCATGGTATCTTTATGTACCTAAATGTACACGTCAGTTGTGTTTTTATTACTGTTAAAATAAAGTAGAAGCTGTTTTTGTTATTATAATATTGAGGCCTTTAATTTATCTTTCAAGGCACTTTTTATTTATTCTTTTAATATTGAAATGTATTCAAATTATTTCAGATATTTTTACTCCATTTACAGATATACTTTCATTTTGTAAAAATATTGTTATTATATATTTATTGGATTTATTTGTAGAAATAAACTGATTGTAATATAATTAATAGTAATTATAATGGTAAAAAATCAATAATTTTTGTTTAATATTTAAAAAATTTTATATATATATATATATATATATATATATATATATATATTCATGTATATTAAACAGAATTATTTAGAAATTCTTAGAAAGAGCTAACTTATTAAATTACTATTATAACAATAGATTGATAAAATCGTATACTAAAAAATATTTCTCAATTTTCATAAATACTAATTAAAGTATAGTAATTACTACACTTATATTTAATACTGCATGAAAAAATCTGTATATTTATAAATTATTCAATTTTATAATAAATTTTCATTAATTTTTTATAAAATTTAGTAATTTGGGTAATAATAATAGGTCCCTAATCTATATCTTTCTTTATTCGTTTCAAATCTATATATCATAATTAAAATAATATGAGTGAAAGTAAATACAATGTTTTAGAAATATTGCACACATAACAAAAAATATGTATACATGTAGGTATATATGTGTTTTTAAGTAAAATCTTTCAATAAATGATTAAAGGTAACTGTACTTTATTTGAAATTTAATTTGTAATGTAATATAATCGTTTGTACTAAAAATTAATTAATATTTCCATTAATGCATTTTTTTATTATTACACTGTTATTTATTAATGAAAAAAATTGATAAATGCAATGTAGAAAAATATTTTTTATTTCTTTTTTAAAAAATCAGACTTCCATTTGTAATTTTAATCTTTACAATGTATTTTTAATATAACAAATATATCTTTATAATAAATGCATATCTAATTTTCAGGAGCAGCCTTTGTTATTAGAAGATTTATTAGAACAAGAAAAAAGAGAACAAGAAAAACAATTACAAGAGGAAGATGGACAACCAACAGGTTCATCTGCACCTAGTGGAGCACTTTTAAGTGATCAAGATTTCGAGAGGTTACTGAGAACTGATGTTCTGGGACAACCACCAGTCGGTAGCCCTTCACTAGCTACACCTTCACAAGGAATTCCAGGTATTTGATATATTTATTTAATTTTTAAATGCTTACTATTCCTGTATCAAATCTATAATTTATTATCTTATTGCTTTCAAAAATTATTAATTATACATAAATATATTCCTATATTTTAGCTCAAGGCATTTTACCTGCTCAGCAACCATCAGTATTAAGGCCACCTTTACAATCACGTATAACAACACAAACTGCACCAAATCAATGGCAACGGGCACCAAATACTGTAGTAGTTAGACCACCCGAGCCAGTTGCTCGAGTGCCTCCATTCAGTATACCATTATTGCCTACACCTCCTCTTCCTCCTGAAAATATTGTTACTGAACAAGATAGACAAACTCAATTACATTATGAACAATGGATCAATCACCAGAATCAAATTCTTACTCAACAAATGAAATATTATGAAACAGAAGTAACAAAACTCCGAAAAATTAAGAAGGTGAATTCTAATTGTAAAATTAAGATTTAGCATGTTTTTAATATTTAAATTATTTTCAGTCATTAAATAGTAAACAGAGACAACTTCGTAAGTCTGGAAATGAATTAACTGAGCAAGATGCTTTAGAATTGCAAAGAGTTTCAGCAGAACAGGCTGCACTTCAAAAAAATTTAGATACTAGTCGTAAGCAGAGTAAACAACATGGAATGCTGTTGCAGGTATCTGTCAAATTTAAGTGTTGATATGCTTGATCTCTTGTATTTTTCATGTTAAATGTATATGTAACTATGTGTATTTATTCAAATAAATACTAACTTTTTTTCATTCATATATGTAATGTAAATATTATGTTGTTGGTTTACATGAAGGAATATCGAAATAAACAGCAAGCAAAGCAGCAGCAGCAGCAACAACAGCAGCAACAGCAACAACAACAAGTTTCATCGGTAACGAATCAAGTTCCTCGTCTTCAAGCTCAGTCACCAATTCATCATCCAACTACACCACAGTCACCACTTATATCTCCGACACAATCTCCGATGATGGCTTTGCATGGTTCTCCACTTCACAGTCCAGGTTCAATTGTAACACATTCTCCTGGACCAACATCAGTAGCGTCTATGTTACAAAGTCCTGGGAACCCCGGTGGAAATTCCATGTCTCCTCATAGTATTCAATCTTGTATTGGAACTCCGCATTCTCAATGTGATGATGGTCCTTTCAGTCCTGGAACATCTCAATCTCCATCTCTTCAAGCTCAACATAGAGTTACTGTACCAGGTCGACCTGTAACAAGTCCAGTTGCTTATGGAGGAGATACTAGATCAGGAACACCACAATTCACAACTATACAACAGACTCGTTTTATGAGACCACCAATGGCAGATGCCCAAAGAATGAGGTTGCCTATACAAAATACTGGATTTCAAGCAGTTGGAAATGGTCGATCACCTTTAGCTAGTCCACAACCAAATGTTATGAGTCCACAACATGGTACACAGCAACAAATTTTATCACCTCAGCATCAACAATACATACAAAGACAACATATTCAACAAGGAGTAGTACAACAACATACTGTTGGAGACCAACAAAGTGATAATGTTTTGTTAACACAGAGTCATCGTACAATTCAATTAGTACAACAAAGACAACAAATGATACATCAGCAACAACAACAGTTGGCTCAACAAAGACAGCATCAACAAATTCAATCACAACAAATTCAATCACCTCCTCCCCAACAAATGACTCCACAACAAATTCATCATCAGCAAATGTTTCAACAACAACAACAAATTGTAAAACAGATGACCCAAATGGGTCAACGAGCACGAAGTCCAATGCAGCAGCATCAAATAAATTTACAACAGATGAATATGCAACAGCAGTTAAATCAACAAAAAAATAATCAACAAAAAATTGTATCTCAACAACAAATAAACATTCCACCGAGTTCTCCTATGCCACCCCGAAGTCCTATAATTCAACAAGGACAAAACCAACAATCACATCATCAAATACTAAATCAACAGCAATCTCCATCTCATATACCACCAAGAAGTCCTATGTCTGGTTTAATTTATAATCAGCCACCGAATTCTCCTATGCCACGGAGTCCAATGTTACATCAAATACCTCCAAGCAGTCCAATGTTACAACAACAGTTGTCTCAACAACCTCCATCAAGTTCTCCGATGCCATCTCGGAGTCCAATGCCAAGTCCTGTAATTGGAGGATCTCCGATGGCCATGAGAAGGCCTCCAAGTACAAGTGGAAACTTATGCAGTCCAGCACAACCAGAAAGGCCATTAAGTGTGGAAAATCCTGGAACGCCAAGAACACCATTCACTCCCCAGCATTCTATGAATATTTCTGATAGACAAGATGAAAACGGAGGAGGAAATCCTCATAATCCAATAAATCCTATTCCTGCACCTTCTTCACCATTTGGAAAATTCGGATATATTAAATTGGGATTAAGAGGAGGTTCTCCAATGTGGGGTTATGGAAGAGGATCTAAACGATTACCAGTCCCTGGAAATTCAAGTAAAGATCTAGAAAAATCTAGTGCAACTGTTTCTGACACCGGAGCTAAAATTAAAAAAGAATCACACTTAAGTAAAGTGTCCATATTGAAAAAGAAAATACCTTATAAGGTGGCTGTTACAAATTCATCAACTGTAACTATAAATCAACCTCATAAAATGACTTCATTAGTATGTGCTGACTATAATGAGTTTGATGATGATTCATCAACACCACCGATGACTCCACCTCCTCCGGTTGTAACTGAAAAGAAATCATCTCCAGGGAAAATTCCAGGTAAAAAAATTCCAGAAGATGTCCTTGTAGACTATGATGATGATAAATCATTGGTAGCTGCTGAAGTATCTCTTAGCTCTACAGCACAACAACCAGATATAGATGAAATATCAGTTATTAATACATTTTCACAAGGAGATCTTGGAAGCAACATATCAAGTCCACTTGAACCAGAAGTAGCAGAAGAATATGTGCTTTTTGATATACCTGTAGAAAGTGAAGATTTGTTAGATCAATTAGAATCTGATAACTGTGTAACTAATGATGAGTACTCTAGTCTGTTAGATGTTGACAAGAACTCAATAGACGATGATGTAAACACTAAACAGATGACCGATTCTAAAAATTTACAAATTGAAATGTTAAGGGGATTACGAGCAGAAAGTATGCTTACGATGACCGATACTCCGGAATCCCCAGATCAAGAAGAAATGAATGTAGATCCGCCATCTCCTGATCAATATCTTCCGAGGTCAGATGAAGATTTGTTATCTTCAATAGGTGAGTCAGAAGTCGTGGTGGTAGATCCAAATATAAAATCACCTGAAGAACATATTGCGACAACAGAAGATTTTGAAGAATTAATAGATGGAGAAAAACGTGAAGAAAAAGTTATAAGACCAGATCCAAAACATATTTTGGAAATTCATAAATATGCTTCAAATGCTTATGGTTTTCAACAGTCAAAACAAACTGTGCCACAAAGTTTTCCACTGAATATATCAATGACTGGAGTTACTAGAATGGCTACAGCTTTTTCACAAAAGTCAAACCCTACTATTATGACAAAATCAATACATGTAATACCGACTACATTATCTGTACAAACTGTAACACATGCTCCATTAATAGTATCTGTTGCTAAAGTATCTGTAGCAGATACTCCAGTAGATGTTTTTACAACTACTTCTACTCCAAATAAAATGTTATCAGTGCAAATACCTGTTAGTGATCCTGTACTATCAACTCAAAAAATAATTCAAACTACAAATACACCTACTACTATATTCAACATAGTTAATACTACTTCTAGTATTACTATTCCAATTTTAACATCATCTGTTCATAATAATTTGACAAAATTACATACTGAAAATTCTGAATCAGAAAAAACAACACCTATTAGAATTATGAGTCCATCTTTAATGTCTTTACCAGTCCATGATACTGCATTACCTACAAAAATATTTGAAGATGAATCTGCTTCACCAGAAGAATCCAGTCTTGAGGAAAATGCTGATCCTGATTCTCCAATTGGAATACATTCTTCTGTTCAGAGTTTAAGTAAAGATGACTCAGAAAATAAATTTTCAGAATTAGTGAAACAAACTGAAAAAGATATCAGATGTAAAAAACCTGAAATGATGGATTTTGAGGAAGAAATGATTGCTCATAGTGTTTCGACAACTCGTTGTAAAGAGGTACCTCCAGTTGCAGTAATTAGTTCACAGATAATCAAACCTGCATCAGTATCAACAACAGCTGTTTCTTTAGTACCAACAAGTCGTTATGAAGATGTGAAAAAGACTATTACACCTATGACAGTAATTGATGCAAACAAAGAAGTAATTGAAACAAAAGAAACTCATGTGGGTCCGTTATTAAGTGTTAATGTAAAAACTTCTTATGTAACAGATTCATCGAATAATCTTATAGATGATGAAGGGGGGTCAGAGTTTGAATCTAAATCAGTAGAAATTTCTATACCATCACCTACTCCATCCCAAGAAAAGATGTTAGATAATTTAGCACGTCGAGCTTTAGAAGTACATGGTTCAGAAGACAAACAACTACCTAGTGATTTTGAAACAATTGAAGATATGCTTGATATGATTGAAAATATTACAAATGAAACTAAATTGTTGCCTGATGAGAAAACAGAATTAAAAACCAATGATGAGAAAACAAAAATCGAAACGTTAAGAAAATCTCTAATGGATCACAGTCAAGATTCAATGTCTGATATTGAAATGATATCAAATGATCTAATGAAACATGAAAAATCTGATACATCTGTACAGAAAAGAGATAAAGAAGAAACAAAAATGTTTGTGGCACAAACAACAATAGAAGCTGCTACTCCAATTTCCGTTGTGACATCTGCGAGGCAGACGTCAATGCCACAACTTTCTCCTCTCTCACAACCAACAGAATTAACAACAAATATGGCAAATGTTTCACAGCAGTTGCGCACTCTGCTATCATCATTACAAGCTAGTAATGTAACAAAAACAAGGACATCTGATACAGTTGAAAAAGAAAAATCTACACCTTTAATAACAAATAGTACTCCACCACCATTGGTGTCTACAACTGGAATTATAATGTCACGATCATTGAGTGTTCCTGAAAGAATTTCTCCAACAAGCTCTGTTGATGTATCTGAATCATCAAAACAAAGATTAACTTCTATGACCACTTTGCCTATTACAGTAAATTCCCCACAGAAATCAATCTTCAGTACCAACCATTCATTGAAAGCAATGCAGTCTACTGTATCTAACATGACACCAAATTTAACAAATGCTTTGATGACATCAAGATCAAATAGTATAAATTTACTCCCAGATCATCCAAAGCTGCCCATAATTTCTATTTCTAATGCATCAACAGCTAGTCGCACAATTTCTTCTGCAGTTCTTATTTCTCAAGTATCTTCAAGTACTACTTCACAGTTAGGACAAAATTACACAGTGCATCAGAGTATTGTTTCACAAATTGGTCATGGTACAATCAGTTCAGCACCTACTGTTTCTTCAAATCGTGTTTCTGTTCCAAGTTTAAACGCAATGTTACAATCACACCCGGCTGCTACCATACCACAAACAGTCCCTACTGGAACAATTACGACTGCTAGTATTTTAGCATCACAAACTGTTGGTCCAACACTAACTTCAAGAGTAATTTCTACTGGTGTTAAATCATCACTTCCGAATGAACATCTTGTTAAAGAAAAAAGTATTGCACAGCCACCGACAACAACAAATATACTTGGAGCTAAATTATCAACACCTGTTACTAGTATTATGTCAAAAACTATTGTTTCTACTACAAATCTTTTACACACTCAGTTGACTAAAACACCAGTCAGACGTGCAAGTTCTTTAGACGATGGTTCAAATTCTTCAAATGAATCTGTTAACAAAACACAATTAACTTCTGTAAAAACTGAAATTAAGACAGAGCATACTGATGAAAGTTCATCACATAATGAAACACCCAATTCTCGTTCAGATACAAAAAATGATCCTACTTCAAGTGGTTGCAAATATTCATCTTTACAAGTACCTTCAAGAATTGATGATTCACAAAATGTTCTTTTAAAACAGTTACTGCAGAATACAGGTTGTGCCAATACTCAACCTCAGATCAGTGTATCAAATACTAGTATTGTTACAACATCAACACATTCTGTTCCTTCATTAGAAGCTCAATTAGCAAGACCTGTCCCACCAACTCATACACCATTACTTCCACCACTTATTCAAAACGATAACCAACCTCCAAAAGCTGTTCGTCATACACAAATCATGTCGAGAGAAACTTCATTTGTGTCTCGACCTCCACAAACAAGTCCTCAGACAACTACACCAGTTACTACTGCTCAACAATTACAACAAATTCAACCACAGAAAATTCAAATTACTCAGCCGTCAATTCATCAGCCTCAAGTAACCACAAGTCAAGTTAGTCAGCCACAAACTCCTCAAATTCAAGTTTCACAACCCCAAGTACATCAATCTCAAAATCATCAGATACAGATTAATCAATCTCAATTCCAACAACCTCACATGCAACAAATGACCCAAACTCAAGGACAACCTTTATTGCAGTCACATATTTCTCCACAAATACAAAATCAACAGCCACAATTTGTCCAAACGAATTCCAATCAGACTCAAATAAGAATACAAACACCACCTATAAGACGTCCTTCTGAAAGAGAAGATCTTCTTTCTCCAATTGAATCATCCCCAACAATTAAAAAAGAGGAATCTTCTCTTCGAGAAAGTCCACTTCAAGAGGTAAAAAAAGAATTATCTGATGATTCATCTCAACAGTCACTGGATCAAGTAAAATCTGAAATTTCTTCCAAAGAAGAAATTTTAGAAGTACAAACACCAACAATCACAACAATTGATGAAGCTGAGAAGTCTGTTCAAGATGCTCTTGAATTAAAACGTAAAAAACGCCGTGAATATCAACAGAAACGTCGATTAATTCAGATACAAGCAAAAGAGGCCAATGCACAATTGCCAAAGAAACGTCCTAGAAAAAGTTCACGAGTTGAAGAAGACTATGATATTTATATTGATAATTTGATTGTACAATTGCGTCAGTTACCTCCTGTGACTGTGGTTGAACCAACTTTAGGCCGTGATTATGGTGTTTGCCCTATTATGAGTGCAGGAGACCCGACAAAAATTGGAAATAAAACCTATGATACTCGTTGTGGTGATCTTGAAATAATTGATGAATATCCTGCACTACCTGCAGATTTAGATTATTATAGAACAAAGCCGTTTGGAATGATAGAACCAAGACCAGAAAAAAGTCCAGTATCTACACAACGTGGCTTCTACGATCAAGAATTTAAGCCTATCAAATTTCATAATGATGATGATAAGAGAATTGATCTCTTTTTCAGAGATAGGGATAATGATACTCCTGACACAGTTATTAGTTCCTCATCACCGGAATGCATATCATATGATAGTTTTGATAAAAACATTGGATTGCAGTACATTCAAGATGAAGATGACGATTCAGAATTTGAACAGAGGAAATGTACATCTCCAGCTATACCAATTATAGCACCAATTCCAATTCGATTAAAACCAGGAGGACAATATTTAAATGATAATGCTGACATGGTAATTCATATATTTTATTTATATCAATTATAAAATGTATATATTTTTTGAAATATGAATATACTTTAAATATTTTTAATTAATTTTAGGATAAAGAGAATAAGTGTATCAATGATTTAATCAAAAGTAAAAATGCAGGAAATCTTGTGAAGAACTCTAATAATGTAACTGTTACTTTAACACTTACATCATCTGCTGCTGAAGATATTATGGGTGTATTGCGTGATTTGGCAAATATTTTAAATATACCAGCACCTACTGGGTATCAAATAGTAGAAAGAACTACTACACCACCTAGTCAAAAACTTGGATTATATCGGACTAAAGGAAAAGATGGTAAAGAAGGAGGTTAGTAAAAAACGTTCTTATTAAAAAAAGTCTATTTGTTTTTACATAAATTTACAATTATTATCAATAATATAAATATATGTCTCATTTTGAAAATAAGTTCTAATCAGAATGAAATAATAGTAAATTTTAAAATAAGTGCTCATTAAAATTTTTTTTTTTTATAGCACCTATTGATATACAAAGTATTCTTAATGGAGCAGCCAAGTTTTGTCGTCATTGTGATATAGTGATTTATCATAATCTCATTAAAAGAAAAGTCTCTGATCTTCCATTCTTGGCCAAAGACTCTGAATTGTTACTTGAAGGGGATGAATTGTACTTTTGTAGTTCATCTTGTTACATGCAATTTGCATTAATGCATCGTTCTCCAAATATGACACAAGATAAAGTAAGTTTTATATATATATATATATATATATATATATTTATAAGCTACAAATAATTTATTTCACAAATTTATTATAAATAATATATTAAAGGAACAAGTTATAAACTTACATTTTATTTTTAGGCTGCAGCAATTGTTGATCATATATGTCAAACTGATAAAAGTGCCTTAGTTAAAGACGCCAAAGCAGAAAGTAAATCTGATGAAATGATGATTGCTGATATTGAAAATGACATTAAAAACTCAACTGAGGATTTACAGAACAAAACTAATACTGAAATTAAAATAGAACCAATGGATGTGGATGACTGTAAATCAACTGACATTAAACAAAAAGAAATTGAAGACAATTCTGTTATTGAAACAGATTCCAAACTTACAAAAGAGTTAAGTATAACTATACCTGAAACATCACCTCGTGATAAAAAATCACGTAAACACACAGTTGATGATCAAGGATCTCAAGGTCCAGTTTCAAAATCTTGGAAAGGTATTAAATATAAATATTGGGGACCAAATAACTTTGATGCAACTTACAAGCATAAAAAACCATCAGAAAAAGAAGTAACAGAATTATTATTTAGATTAGGTGTAACTGTAATGCCACCAAAAATACCTGAAGATACAAGAAAATGCATGTTTTGCCATTTGATGGGTGATGCAGTAGCAGATGGTCCTGCTAGATTGCTTAATTTTGATGTTGACAAATGGGTTCACTTGAATTGTGCTCTTTGGTCGGATGACGTATATGAAACTGTCAATGGAGCTTTAATGAATCTTGAGAATGCCTTACAACAAAGTTTGGTCCAGACATGTACACATTGTCAGCAAAATGGTGCTACAATTCGTTGTTTCAAAATACGATGTACTAGTGTATATCATTTAGGTTGTGCAGCAAAAGATGGTTGCGTGTTTTATAAAAATAAGACTGTATATTGTGCTTTACATGTTCTTAAGAATGAAAAGGATAATGAATTAACTACTCTTTCGGTTTATAGAAGAGTTTACGTTAATAGGGATGAAAATCGTCAAGTTGCTGCCGTTATGCATCATTCTGATAATGGCAATCTTTTACGTGTTGGTTCGCTGATATTTTTAAACGTCGGTCAACTCTTACCCCATCAGTTGCATAATTTTCATACTCCGAATTATATTTATCCGATCGGTTACAAAATTGTACGTTTTTATTGGAGTATGCGTAGAATAAATAAACGTTGTCGGTATGTCTGTTCTATACACGACGTATCGGGAAGACCTGAATTCCGAGTTTTAGTTCAAGAACTTTCTCAAGACGACTTAGAACTGCGGGATTCGAGTCCTCGAGCAGTATGGTCGAGAATATTTGAACCCTTAGCAAGTTTACGAAAAGAACATAATTGTGTTCAGCTGTTTCCACGTTATGTGACCGGAGAAGATTTATTTGGTTTAACTGAACCCGCTATCGTGAGAGTTCTTGAAAGCTTACCGGGAATTGAAACACTGACAGATTATAGATTCAAGTATGGAAGGAATCCTCTATTAGAACTACCACTTGCAATTAATCCATCAGGTGCAGCACGTACTGAGCCACGATTACGACATCAATTACCATGGAAACGACCACACACACAGCGTACTAGTTCTTCCTCACGACCAAGTTTTGCACCTTCAACACCTGGAACTGGTGAGGCTGCTTGTCCTTATAGTAAACAATTCGTGCATTCAAAAAGTTCACAATATAAAAAAATGAAACAAGAATGGAGAAATAATGTATATTTAGCAAGGTAAGTCTTTTTTTTATTATTATTGTTATTATTTAATTAAGATGTATTGTTATAATTAATGAAAATATATCATTTTTTCAGTAAACATTTCTTATTCTTTTTATTGTAAAATTATGTTTTTTTTAAAAAAAAAAAGAAAAACAAAAATACAAGAATAATAAACTTTTTTTAGATCAAAAATTCAAGGTTTGGGTTTATATGCAACAAGAGATCTAGAAAAGCACACCATGGTTATTGAATATATAGGGGAAATAATCCGTACTGAGTTAGCTGAAATGAGGGAGAAGCAGTATGAAGCAAGAGTAAGTTAAATATTCATAAACTAATTGGAAAATACTCAACAAAAATTTAATATTGTTACTATGTGAATATATCATTATTTTAGAATCGTGGAATTTATATGTTTCGTTTGGATGAAGAAAGAGTAGTGGATGCAACATTGTGTGGTGGTTTAGCACGGTATATTAATCACTCCTGTAATCCAAATTGTGTAGCAGAGATTGTGGAAGTTGATAGAGATTTACGAATTATAATCTTTGCTAAAAGAAGAATAAGTCGAGGCGAAGAAGTAATTTTTTTTTAAATGTTTATTTATTTAAATACATATAGAAAAATGGAATCTTTAACGGTTTTCTTTTTTCTTTTTTTTTAGCTGGCATACGATTATAAATTTGATATTGAAGATGATCAACACAAAATATCATGTATGTGCGGAGCTCCAAATTGCCGCAAATGGATGAATTAAAGTGCAAATTATTTATATATTTAATTGTATAGTAAAAAAAATGCTGATGCAATCAATAAAACAGTCCACCGATTAGATATACGTGAGCGAGCGAATAGCGCCAATCATATTTATAGTTGAAATCACGATAAAATTGTAATATATTAAAATTGTAATATCTATTTTCTCAAGTTTTTATGGTTAGTGTGTGATAGTGTGTACAATAATATATGAATCGTTAAGATTCAACGTACCGTTTGGTGTTTACTGTTCACGGTAACGTTGCTGACATTTTTACAAGTGTTTTTCTACATTTCAAGTGCCATCTAGCATTGTCAGTAACTTTTGATTACTACACATTCCTTTTTAAATCATGGCATTTGCTATCATTCAGGTAAGATTACTTACGAAAGATTTTATCTTGCTTATTTATACATTTACTAAATTATATTGAAGAATGTTGGATTATTATTGATATGAAAAAGTTTTGAAATATTTTCAAATCACATATGGAAAAATATCAAGCTGATTTGGTATTGTGCAATTATATATCTCTCTCTTATGAGGGATTAAGATGTATGTTTATTTTAGTTTTTCAATGATCTATTAGATCCTATTAGTTCAGGTAAATATTATTCAAGTATTTAAAAATGCAAATAATTATTATATGTTTCATTTAATGGATCATTGAGAAACTATATTAGTTAATAGTTAATACATTTTGTTTGTAAAAAAGAACGTTATTGAAATCATATTTGTGTATAATAGACTAAAATATGTAAATATATATTATTTCAACTTTATTTTGAAATTAATTAAATGTATCAAATTTATTTGTGTTTTTTTATTTTCTAGCTTTTTTTCATTATAAATATAAGTAGTCATGGGACCAAGTTTTGAACTTGTTCATTAAATGATTTGTAGAATCTTTGTTATAAATATGTTTGTAAAGCTTTAATATTTGTAAAGCTTTAGAGTTACGTATTAATAAAAAATAATTATGAAAATCTAACTTGTCCTTGTTATCAAGTTCTTGAGTTTTTATACAAAGAAAAAAAATCTGTTCATAAACATTTTTGTAAAATATTTTTTTTTCAGTACCCAGCAATTTATAATTCATACTGTGTAAGTACAAAACCTGCATTATATTCATGAATCAAAAATACTAATTGTAGATTATAGATAAATACATTTAAAAATAATAGAATTAAAATTTGTGTTCTAAAACATAAACGCAATTATAATTTTATCATTACATTTTTGATGAAGTTACAGTGTAATTTAAAATTTTTATAACAATCATGGTTGTTATAGATTAATATATCATTAAAGAATGTTAATAATCATTCTGTTTAGAATTTTCTTAAAAAGTAAATTTATATTTTTATAATACATATACATTAAATTCATTTTTAATCTCTCTCCCTCTCTCTCTCTCTCTCTCTCTCTCTCTCTCTATATATATATATATATATATATATATATATAAATATATATATATATATATGTGTATATATATATAATATATACCAAAAAAATAATATAGCTGAATCTATAATAAAAATTTTTTAATATTATTTAATATCTAGTTTATAGATAATCTCCATTTAGAAAAATCTTTTGACAATTTCTATCGTGCATAACTTTTGGTTATCATGTAAAATAAGCAATTTATTTATTACATTAAAAAAAATCACACTCATCCATATTATTATATAGTACTCATAATATATTATTATAAAAATTTAAAAAAACGTCCTATAGAAAGTTTAAAATAAGAATAAAAACTGAATTTGTAATTTATTTTTATACGTATAAAATTTATGTGGTCCCAATAAAAACACATTAAATATATATATATATATATATATATA